>PVHY01029758.1:0-13986 GCA_004024945.1 Uropsilus gracilis | reverse complement strand
CGGTGTGGAGTGTGTGGCCTCGCAGCCGGGCGGCCTGGTGAGCTGGTCCCTGGAGATGGCCAGGGCTGGGGAAAGCTGGCCTGGGCATCGGCCACGGTGGGAGAGGCGGGAGGAGCCTGGGAGACGCGGAGAGAAGACGCCGGAGGGAGATTGGACCTGGCCGGTGCCCGGCTCGGGCTGGGAGGGGCCGAGGGCACCATCGTGGACTGTATCTTTGGGGCCTTTGGGGCTGAGAACGGTGTCCAGGGTCAGGTCACCGGCCACGTGTGGCTGTGGGGATGTCCTGTCTTCCTGGTCAGCGTCCCTTGTCCATCAAGCCCGTTGTTGAGCTGCATCTGTCACCGCCACGTATGGGCGGAAGGACCTGGGAGCATCCGGGGGGCAGAAGCCGCACTTTAAAGATTCCACTTTCCCCTGTGGCTGTGGTTTGGCGGCTCCCGGCCCCTTTGCGCCCGATTTCAGGCCGAGTCACGGCGTCTGCCTCTCTGAGGCCTCTCTCCTCTGGGCTCCGAGTTGACCTGCGGCTTGCTGTTGACCCTGGGCCCTGGGAATGTCTCTCACTTGGAGCGGGTCCCCTTGTCCTGGTGAGGTCCTGCCTTGTTAGCAACGATGCTAGCTCTGTCAGGACTGGGGCTTGGCGGAGGTGACAGAGGGGGCAGGGCGATGAGGGTGGGACGAAGGCAGAGGTTGGCTGCTGGGTCTACAAGCCAAGATGTGACTAGGGTGACTGGGGAAGACCAGACCCTAAAGAAACAGACCTGAATCAAAGTCCCCCACCCCAGTCTCTGGTCCTTGTCCTCCAGCCTCTTGTAGCTTTGAGCCAGGGCAGAGATGAGGCATCCGTCCGGCGGATGTGATTGGATAGAGCACCCAACGTCCACGATCCTGTCACATCCGGTCGAGGCATGTTCTTCCGCAAGAGCGAGCCAACGTCATTCATGCTGTCACTGGTCATCAGGATGCTGGGCTCAAATGCTGCCACCTGCACACCCCTTACGGGGAAGGATGTCTGCAATACACCTCTTGTGGCCACACAGGACCTTCTCAGAGGGACCTGATCCCCAGCCTCAGGGTGTGGAACGTAGAGAGACAGAGCTTCAGCTACGAAGGACACCTCCCGTCACTCCAGCCACCTCGGGCGCACTAGAGGGTGGGCCACAGCCCATCTCTCCCCTGTCACCCAGCTTCCTGACCTCTGGGAATGTCCCAAGAGACACAGGACCCATCCGTGATGACCGTCGCCCCCACAGGCTAATCCTCATGTTATCACACATGTCCCGAGAGACGCAGGACCCATCCGCGATGACCGTCGTCCCCACAGGCAAATCCTCCTGTTATCACACATGTCCCAAGAGACAGAGGACCCATCCGTGATGACCATCGCCCCCACAGGCAAACCCTCCTGGCACCGCGCATCCCCACATCATCCCTGATGCCTCTCACGGACGCTCTGCTGCCTCCTCACGACGTCACTGTGCCATCTCCCCGCTGGGGTCTGTCAGGGGCTTCACAGCTTCATTCAGGGGGGACCCGGACATGCTCCCCAGGCCCCCCGAGCTGCGGGCTGGCCTCGCAGATCGTCTTCCGTCTCATTCTCTTTTGCATTCCACACACAACTCCTAACATCAGGGGGGCTGAATCCTCCAAGGAAGACTCTGAAGGATGAGTAGCTGACCGCATGGCTTGGGGAAAGGACTGACCAAACGAGCAGGCATGTACTCCAGCCTGGAGGCTGATGTCCACACTGATCCTCTTAGCTGGGCCTCCTTGAAGAGCCCACGTGTGTGACTCCTGCCGTCCTTGCTTGGCGCCAGGCAGCTGGACATCTTCCCATGCCCGTGGTCACTTAGCCGCATGGCCGCGTAGCCGGCCATCGACTGGGCTGAATAGCGTTTTGACAGCCCAGTTGCCGGACAGCTGACAAACACAGCAGGAGGGAGCATTTAGCTCAAAGAGAACGCCGCTTCCTTGCAAGGCTGTGGCACCGGAGTGAACAGGATGACACGCTGGCCCGGTCAGGCTTTTACAGAAAGCGGACACACTCATGGCCCTTTTATTTCCCTCTGTTCTCCGGCTGTCTTCGCTGGCAGTTGCAGAGCCAGGTTGCTGCAGACGAGACCGTCTCCTTCAGAAGTCTAAGCTCTTGGCCTCTACGGAGATGCTGTGTCCTCTTGCTGTCCACTCAGGATCTCCTGGACAGTGCAGGCGTCTGAACGGCGGGGCTCAGAAGCCGTGTGGCACGGAGCCCTTCTTCTGAGACCAGACACGATTGCCCATGAGGATTCTCAGCTCCATCCAGCTCCCAGAATGCACCTTTGAATGCCCCTGAAGGTGATGCGGGCAAAGGTTCATCTTCATTCTTGCACGTGTCATAGTCATGGTTCCGTGGTTTCAGGTGATGACTACGAGATGACCAGTTCTATGGAGGCTCTCCAGAATTGTCCCTGGAACATTTCAGGGCCAGCTGTTTAAATACTCGTGTCTGCCAGCAGGGAGAATAATTGGAGGCATGGAAGAAATCAGGGTGGAGAAAGGTGACCGTACGATGAATTGCGGACGGCGTCTGCTGGTGTCTGAGAGACAGGCCACGAAACTCTGTGGGAGGGATCTTTTCCATCATTTTGATTAAAATTAATACTGGCAGGATGGTGGGCAAAGGGTGTAACCAAGCCTGAGATGACAGGAGAGGAAGAATAGCACTGATTGATGTTTTTGATGAGGATACCTGGGGGTGATGAGCCTGAGCCCATAAGGGTGACAGCCTGAAGAAGCAGGTGGTTGGTACCAGTGGGTTGGACAAACTGGTGGGCATGGGGGGTGGTTTTGGTGATAGTGTTGATGGTAAAGCACTGAAGATGGTGGTGACGGTGATGGAGGTGGAGACTCTGATGAGGTGTTTACAGTGGCGATGGGAATTATGGGGGAGATGATGATGTTGATGATGATGATGATGATGATGATGATGATGATGATGATGATAATGATGAGCATTATGACAGTGGTCATGGTGGAACACCGAACATGGTGGTGACTGGTGGAGGTGGAGACTTGAGCGTGCTCATGGAGGAGATGAGGATGATGATCAAACTGATGATGATGGAAGAGATTGAGATGAAGACGATAAAATTGATGATAACGTTGATGGTGAAGTCATCAACGTGGTGACGGGTGGAGGTGGAGACTTGAGGATGATCGCATTGGTAATCACGATCAGGGAGGGGATGATGATGATATGATGATGGTAAAATTGATGATGATGGAGGGGGAGGTTGAGATGAAGGAGATGAGTGTGATGAGAATGTTGTTGGTAAAGGACTTGAAGATGGTGGTGACTGTGGTGGAGACTTTGATCAGGTAATCACAGTGGTGATGGGAATTATGGAGGAGAGGACAACGATGATGATGATGATGATGATGATGATGATGATGATGATGATGATGATGATGATGATGATGATGGAGTGATATTGGAGGAAGTTGGGATGAAGGTGATAGCATGATGATAACGTTGATTGTGAAACAATGAACATGGTGGTGACTGGTAGAGCTGGGAAATTAAGGGTGATTACAGTGGTGATCATGATCATGGAGAAGATGATGATGATGATGGAGGAGGTTGAGATGAAGGTGATGAGCTTGATGACGATGTTAATGGTGAAACAATGAACATGGTGGTGACCGGTGGAGGTGGAGACTTTGAGGGAGACCATGGAGGGGATGATGATGATGATGATGATGATGATGATGATGATGATGATGATGATTATAATGGAAGAGGCTGGGATGAAGATGATGATCTTGATGGTGTTGATGGTGGCAGCAGCTTTGAAAGTAATTTAGATTTTGGAGATGATTTTGGAAATTATTAGCTGCTGCTAATTTTGATGTTCGGGATGATGATTTTGATGATGATGGTGGTGGTGGTGGATGAAATGATGGAGGTCATGGTGATGATTTTGAATGGATGGACATGATGTCTTTATGATAATGCTGGTGGAGATTATGACATGATTTTGATGATGATGATGATGAAGGTGGTAATGATGATGGGGATGAAGATGGTAATGGTGGTAGATATTCTGATAGAGATGATGTTCATGATGATGAGGGTGATGATGAGGGTAATGATGGTATTGGTGGTGATGATGAAGGTGATAATGATGATGGTGATGGTGGTAGAGATGATGGTGCCAATGGTGATTTTGATACTAGTGATGATGATGATGATGGGCACAATGATTCTTTTGATGATGGTGGCCTTGGTGGTGATGATGGTAGCGATGGTGGTGATGCTGGTGATGGAGGTGCTGCTGATGTTGTCAGTGGTGATTTTGATGCTAGTGATGATGATGATGATGATGATGATGATGATGATAAACATGATTCTTTTGATGATGGTGGTTATGGTGTTGATGATGGTGGTGGTAGAGATGATGAAGTCAATTGTGATTTTAATATTAGTGATGATGATGATGATGGGCACGATGACTCTTTTGATGATGGTGGTGATGGTGATGGACATATTAACCTCAATTGTGATTTTGATACTAGTGACAATGACAATGATGAACATGATGATTCTTCTGATGATGGTGGTCTTGGTGGTGATGATGATGGTGATGGTGGTGGTGATGATGATGGTGATGGTGGTGATGATCGTGATGATGATGGTGGTAGCGATTATGAGGATACTGATAACCTGGATACTGGTGGAGATACTGATGGTGTTGAAGATGATGGTACCGATGATGATGATGGCCGTAGAGATAATGGTGATCGGGTTGCTTCTGTTGATGGATGGTGGTGGCTGTGTGCAAATATGTGCAGGGAAGTAATGTTTAGATTGCAGAACAACTCTGGGCGATGATCCGCTGCCTGCAGGTTCTGAGCTGTGGATCTTTCTAGAACCAGAAAAGATCATTTTGTCGCTGGAACAGGCAACACTGGCAACAGCAAGCCCAGAACTTGGCATCCGAGGAACTGGAGCGATGAAAGGAAAATGTTCATCATTGCCAAATTCTGCTTTTCATCCTCTGCCATAGTAAATTGATCTTTCCCCACAAAGGATGAGAGATTAATCTTTCATTTTTAAATAAAAATAGAGATGTCTGCACTTTCAGACACCGCCACCTAGCTTGAGAACTAACAACCTCACTCCATGTATCTGTAGCTTGACTGGTAACAATTCCTTTTTAAACTCACCAAGGTCATTGTCTCTTGACGTTTCCTGGGTCTGCTTCTTTCCCTTCTTCAAATGCCCCACTTCTTTCTTTTTCATTATTATTATTTTTATCCATCATTGTGTAGTTGACGTTTATGTGTGTGTGCATAAATATATGGCATCGTTGCATTCCCAGGGGTTCTCCCTCCACCTTATCACCCATGAACCTTCAGCTTGATTTCCTCGTGCTCCCTCCCTTTCCCACTTTCCCCCTCCCCTCCCTCTCCCCAACTGCTGCCCCAGCTCCTCCATCAGCCTATTTTGACTTTTTCCTGATCTTTAGCGATCCCTATATCCCATCTATAAGTGAGACCCTCTGGCTCCTGTCTTTTTCTTTCTGACTTGTCTCTGTTCATAGGATTCTTTCTAGGTCCATCCATGTGATCACAAAGGCTTTATATGTGTCAGTCTTGATGGCTGCATACTATTCCATTGTGTACATAGACACGTGTTCTGATCCATTCATCTCTTTGGGGGCATTTGGGAGTGTTTCCAAGTTCTGGCTACTGTCAGTAATGCTATGACAAACACCTGAGCACAGGTGTCCTTTGGAAGGAGGGTTTTGGGGTCCTTTGGGGGGATTCCCAGCAGGGGGATGGCTGGATCGAATGGCCGCTCCATGTTCACGAGTTTCACTCGTTCACAACATTTTCAGGACACAGACTTTGTTTCTGAGCTTCATTTTCTGTGTCCATCCCTCATGGCTGTGTGTGCAGTGGCCTAGAACTTCCACGATGTTGCCATGTCCTTGGGATCCTCCCCTCACTCCACTGACCTTCTCTGCCTTGGGCAGGCTAGGCACTGTGGGTACCTCTCTTGTCTGCAGACACCAGGCTCTCTGGTGACCTGTGGGTGGAGACAGAGGAGCCAAACGTCTAGGATGAATGTTTCCAGGAGCAGATTGGAGCCACGTTGCACTTCATCTTAGTCGAACTTAGTCCAACTCCAGGGTGGGGGGTCATCATCCTTCTCGAACATTTGCTACATCCTGCTGCCCATCCATTGCCGTGGCATCCAGGCTCTCTTCTATCCTGTTTGGGAAGAGCCGTGTTCACAGCCGCGGGCCCGGGAAGGCGCTGATCCAAGCCGTGCGATGACAAATTCTGATGTGCGTTCTGAGATTAATTACCCAGGCTGCCAGTTATTTGCTTGCTGGTTCAGCTTGGCCCGAGTCGACATCCAGTTGATGTGATTCGATTTATTCCGGGGAGAGGTGATCTGGCCCCGCATTAGCTGCTCAGTCACCGGCCCTGCCCACCTCCGAGGACGTGTTTCCTGAGGCCGCGACGTTGCATTTCCAAGAGCCCTGGAAGAAGGGGAGGATGGATGAGATTGTCAGACGCTCGGGCCAGAAAATGGACTTATCAGATGGTAAGCCTGCCAAGCCAGTTTATCAAGAAACGGAGCCGGGAGAGGAAGGGAGGGGCTGGTAGGCAGGAAGCCGAGGAGGAGATGGTTGTGGTGATGACTTGTTCAAAAGTGAGCACGTCTACACGGTGGATGGGGATGCAAACGGGTCCAGCCACTGTGGAGAGCTGTGTGGAGACCCTCAAACGACTGGACATTGGAGCTGCCATTCTCTCCAGCCATCCCACTGCTGGTAATCCATCCACAGGACCCCAAAACCCTCCTTCCAAAGCACACCTGTGGTCGGGTGTTTATGGCAGCGCTAGTGGAAACACCCCAAATGCCCCCCCCCCAAAAAAAACAGACGAACGGGTCAGAGAGCTGTGGTCTATGTACCCGGTGGAATATTACGCGACCCTGAAAAAGGACCCGCCCGCTGCATTTAGACCTAGAAGGAAATCACGTTAGCGGAAGTAAGGCCAGAAAGATAAAGAGAAATGCTGGATGGTCGCTCGTAGAGGTGGGGTGTAGGGGAGCCCAACAAACAAAACGACAAGCGAAACTTAAACCCCACAAAGTGTCAGCAGAACTGCAGCCCAGAGCCAAGGAGGCGGAGGGGTAGAGACACCAGCGATGAAGACGATGAGGGTCACGGGGAGCAAGGTGGTGGGAGACCCTCGGGGTAGACAAGAAGGTGAATACGTGTGTGTGTGATCAATTCAAAAGTATTAAAAGTAATCAGTCACACCCGAGCTTGTTCTGCAGGTTATTGGGAAGCCGTTTTATGATCGCTCGTGTGGGAGCAGAGCTGTTGGGCAGGGCTAGCAGGCTGCAGCCTTCTGTGCACTCGGAAACTAAAACCCTGGGGATCATCTGGCTAGAAATCGGGGCCTTGTTGGGGACCCCCAGCATTATCCCGCAGGTCTCGGCCAGGCACGCAGCTCCCTGGACCCGTCTTCTCGGGCCCATGGGTCTGACTAGAGACAAGATAGACTCGATCTCTGGGGTCTTTTGTGTTACTGGAAGCCAGAATCCCACAGTGGTGGGGGGGGGAGGGGTCTCAAATCAGAAACTGCCCTCAGTCTCAGGACTCTGTGGCTCTGGCCTCGGACCTGGGGTGCATGGGGCGTGTTTCGATGAGATTCGAGAGGCAAAGAAGAAGGCGTCTTGCAGAAAATCAGCCTCCTCGGCGGCTCTCCACGCCCTGCCCTCTGCTGGGACACACAGACGATCCCCTATCTGTGCCTTCGGTTTGGTGTCTCGCTCCCTGTGCTCGGAAGTAGCGGTGATTTACAGTTTTAATATGTTTTGGCATCACAATTAGCACCGCGGTGTCTGGAGTTATGGAACTGCCGGGAGTCTGGGGCCGCTGCGATGGATGACGAACGTCCCGGATGGGGTTAACGGGTTCCAGGGGGGCAAGACACCCCGAAGGAAGAAGGCCGCTGCTATGCAGACCGTGGGTGTCTCAGGCTCACCCGTGTCTCAGCTCAGGCCTTCTCTCTGCTCAGCAGCCATGAAGCAAAGCGTTCGTGTTGGGGACATTCCTTGGGGACCAAGTCTTGTAGGGTGTCACCAGGGTAGGATGTGTCACTCTGGTGTTGGGGCCACCGAGAGAAAATCCTATCAGGTTGGGGGGGGGAAGGGGAGTGCTGTAAAGATGCTGTGTCTCTTGTCACCATGGGGCTAGAAGTGGACACCACACTTTTGCTTTTTGCTTGTTTATGTATTATTTATTTTTTAAATTTTTTTATTTTAATTTATACATATATATATTTCACATCAATCACTTCATTAAGGTCCCTGGGGGTCCCCCACCACCTCCCCTCCCTGGCCACTCCAGCTGGTCCCCTCCACAGTTGTGTACTTTCATTTGGTTGTCCGTATATTAGTGAAACCATTTGGTATCTCTTTTTTTCCTTCTGACTTGTTTCTGCCAGTATGATTTCTTCCAGGTACATCCATGTGACCAGAAAATCATCGAATTTGTCATTTTTCGTTGATGCGTAATATTCCATTGTGTATATACACCACATCTTTTTCATCCAGTCCTCTTTTTGGGGGGCATTTGGGTTGTTTCCAAGTTCTTGCAATTATAAATAGTACACGTATTTACTTCATCATCTACCCCGAGGTTCTCCCACCACCATGTTCCCCATGAACCATTATCTTGATCTTCTGTGCTCCTTCCTCCCCCGATTTCTCTCTCCCTCTCTCTCTCTCTCTCCCTGGGTGTGGGCTTTAGTTTAGGTCATTAGTTTCAGCGTTTTCTTCACCTTCTGTTTCTTTTCGCTACATCCCACCTATAGGTGGGGCCACCTGGTGGTTTTCTTTTCCTCTCTAGCTCACTGCTGCTAAGATGAATCCTCCTAGCTCCATCCATGTTGCTGCAAATGACATGACCTGTCTTCTTGATGTCTGCGTAATATTCCACTAAAGATACCCCCCTTCTGATCCACTCATCCATTTGGGGGTATTTCAGGTGTTTCCCTTTCCTGGCTATGGTCACTAGTGCTGCCATAAACATCCAAACACTGGTATCCATTTTGTTGAGTGTTTTGGGGTCCTTTGGCTAGATTCCCGACAGTGGGATGGCTGGATAGAATGGCAGCTCCGTCTCCAGTAGTTTGAGGGTCCCCACACAGCTCCCCACGGTGCCTGAACCCGTTTACATCCCCCACCCGCTGTGTAGACGGGTTCCTTCCTCTCCACATCATTTTTCAGGGCTGAATAATATTCCACGGTGCACACAGACCACAAATTCCTAATCCATCCATCTGCACTGGGGGTATTTGGGGTGTCTCCATGTCCTGGCTATGGTCAGTCGTTCTGCAACAAGCACCAGAGCGCAGGGTCCTTTGGAAGGAGTGTTTTGGGGTCCTTTGGGTGGATTCCCAGCCGTGACATGGCTGCACCGAAGGGCAATCACTTTATCCCTTTCTCTGATAAAAAAAAAGTTGGGGGTAACATTGGTTTACGGCATTTTACATGATCGAAACCCAGCAGGCCACACCGTCCAGCTATTTTAACACCCCAGGCCACCCACGTCCTCCCTGTCGTCCATCAACCCCCATCAAGCCCCCTACTCCTCCCTTTGGTCTCCATTCTCTTCCTCCCCTTCCAAGAGCCTCAGTTCCACAGAGATGTTTTCTTTGCTTTGTATCCAACCCTTCCTTCTTGTTACCTACGTCCTACACCTCACGGACATCATCTGGCATTTGTTTCTCTCCTGATTGATTTCATTCAGCCTCAGCCTTTCCGGTGTCATTCATGTGGCTGCAAACGGCGGAAACCTGCACTTTTCACAGCTGCATAATATTCCACGGTGGCGATACCCCCCCTCCCCCCTCTTTCCTAACCCACTCCTCCATCTTTGCACCCTTTGTTTATTTCCACCGCTTACTTATGCTCAACAACATACTACCGTGACGACTGGGTAACACCCCAGTCATAGCCTACTTCCCTCCACTCGGTGCCTTTCTATTTCCCAGCGCCCTCCATGCGGAATGAGTGAATCACCGGCTGAATCTATTTTTACTCTCGTGAGAAAGCTCCTGACCGTTTTAAGAAGACCAGCAGCCGCCCATCTGCCGGAGAGCGTTTAGGAAAAAGAACCCTCTTCCTCTGTTGGGAAATGTAGGCTGACCCAGTCGGGAGATTTCTGAAAATACCTCTCAGAAAAAAAAAATCACTTCTTTAAAATCCCGTCCTCTGTGGTGGGATGAGAGGGCTCCCGGCTCACGGCCGTGGGGGGTGGAAACGATCTCTCTGCAACGCAACCTGCCAGGGGCTGGCAAAGGCTTGCCGGCTTAGCCACAAACACATGGCCATTTCGGGGATGCTGTTCTCTTGAGGTAGCTACCCGGTACCGTTGGAGGTCCGTCTGGGAGAGCTCATCGGTGAGCTTCTCCGCGCGCCCCCCGATAAGGATGCCACGCGTTTTAAGGCTAGAATTTGTGACATCATTAGGGATACACTACAAGCATGAAATGCCACTCGTTAAAATGGCATTATAGGGTGGTGCTCGGCGATAGGGGGAAATCGGCGCTATTAAAACCTCTTTACTGTATCGTCTGGCTGGGGATTCGCAGGCTGTTTCTGGCGGGTTCTCTTGCATAATCACACCCCAGCGCAGCTCCGTTGGGTGCACTGTGATGACAAGGATGGGAGAAGCTGACAGCTTGGCTCATTTCTGCGGAGAATGTCTACAGAGGCGTAAACAGAAGTGGCTGCAAGACAAGAAGACGATTTGGGGAGGCTGAATCCTCCAGGCTGCAGCAAAGCCCAGGTTCGGGACCCGGCTCTCCGCCCACCTGAGACTCACCAGACACGCGGAGTTATGCCCCCGTTTGGACAGTCAACGTCTTTGGCAGCACGTGTTGCAAATCCTCTGTTTCTCCCTCACCCGTGGTCGCATTGCAACCCCCTCTCTTGGGGACAAAACCAGCAGTTTTAGCCAAGATTTCTCAGGATGCTTTTTCTTCTTTGGTTGTTTGTCCAAGGAAGACATCCTTGAGACAACTTCTTACAGCTGAGGAGCACGGAAAAAGCTATCTTATTTTCCATCCTGGATTATATTCAACTGTTTACTCACCTCTCCATCGACCTACCAGTATCATTGAGCCTAAATATCATCTATCTATCTTACCTCTCAGTCTACCAATCATCTACGTGTTCCTATTCTCTGTCCTCGCTCTGTCTTTAAATATATCCATCTCCACTATCTGTCTCTATTTTCCGAAATCATCCATCCATCCACCGCATTCACCCACCTATGCATACATCCATCCATCATTCCATCCATCCACCCATCCACCTACCCACTGACCCACCTACCCACCACATTCATCCACTCCATCCATCCCTCCATCCTCCATCCATCCTCCATCCATCCATCCGTCCATCCATCCTCCATCCTCCATCCATCCTCCATCCTCCATCCATCCATCCATCCATCTATCCATCCATACATCCTCCATCCTCCATCCTTCCATCCGTCCATCCTTCCATCCTCCATTCTCCATCCATCCTCCATCCTCCATCCATCCATCCGTCCGTCCATCCATCCATCCATCCATCCATTCATCCATCCATTCTCCATCCGTCCATCCGTCCATCCGTCCATCCATCCTCCATCCGTCCATCCATCTATCTATCCATCCATCATCCATCCATCCATCCATCCATCCATCCTCCATCCTCCATCCGTCCATCCATCTATCCATCCATCATCCATCCATCCCTCCATCCCTCCATCCCTCCATCCCAGTATCTGTCTACCTACTGTGCATATTTACGTAGGCTTTGCTATTTGATCTTGTTCATTCATCCGCCTGGGTCTGCAAGAAGCAAAATGCGGGTCACATCAAGCAAACATTCCTGTCATTTGTTCTTCCTTATTTTCTCTGCTCTTGCAGCTATTCATCCTTTCGTAGACAATTTTATTGCGTTCCATTCTGCCCAATCCCGCCATCTGCGCTGGGAGTTGTAGAGAATTGAAAGATTAGAAGAATAAATCTCCCAAACACACATTCTTTGATCCACGGAGCAGCAGCCGAGCTTACCTCTTGCTGAGCTCCGGTTTTCATATTGATAAAATCACATGTCACTTAAATCTCCAGTTTTGTGGTAAATGATCTCTTTTTCGATGTCGTCTCCTACTCCTGGTCTAAAAGAATGTCTTTTTCCCCCCTGTACTTGGCTCATTTTTTTTGAGAAGTCATTCTGGATCGTCTGTTGTTTCTAGCAGGTGGTCTCATCCCTGGATACGGTTTCCATATAAACAATCACACAGTGTTCAGGGAATGGCTGTTTCTCTCTCTTCCCATTGAATATCCTTTAGGCTTCCTTTATCCCTTTATTTATTAAGTTTATTTATTATTAAGTTTATTTATTTTATTATTAAGTTTATTTTTAATGCAATTTTATTTTTTTCATTGATTGCACATATGTATATCTATATACTCATGAGTATATAGATGTATATATATACATATACATCGTATATATACATATACATATATATACATATATACGATGTATATATATTTACATCATAAATATATACTTATCTATATTTACATCATATATATTAAATAAATATATATAAATTCATATATGTATTTACATCGTATACATTTACATCATAGTATATATTTGCATCATTATATATATTTACATGCTTATATATATTTACATATATTTGCATCTATCTATCTATCTATCTATCTATCTATCTATCTATCTATTTATCTACATCATTGTCTAACCCAAGGCGAACCATCATCTTCATCTCTCGTGTCCATCCCTCCCCTGATTTCACCACCTCCCCCTCCCTTGCTCTCAGCTTCAGTTCTGCTGACCGTTTGTGAGTTGTACATTTTCCTTGTCCTTTTGTTTGTCTGTTTCCCCTACATTCCGCCTTTAGGTGAGACCATCCCAGCTTTCTCTTTTTCCTTCAGGCTTATTCCCACTCACATGATCCCTTCTAGCTCCATCCGTGTTGCTACGAATGATGGAAGCTTACCCTTTTGATGGCTGCATAATATTCCACCGCGTCCACAGACCACAGCTTTCTGACCCCCTTCCTCTCCTTTGTGGCGTTTGGGCTGTTTCCACATCCCGGCCTTTATTCCTTTATTACATTGTGTTGGGCCCAGAAACAAGGCCCAGGACTGAACTGCCTGACATTTACCTGTCAACGTCCCGATGTCTGTCTCTCTGGGCCGCCCGTCTAACCCTCCACAGCTTATACGATGTGGCCTGAGCCTCTGAGTGCAACCAGCTGTCACCACACCTTAGCCATGACGTGCGGTTTCCCCGTTTCCACATTAAAACAAAGAAACCGCGGACCTGCAAACTTTCAACAGTTCTGTTTTGGCCTCTCTCAAGACGACACTTCTCCATTTTTTGGTGTGCGTCTGCCCTGCTGGATAGCGGACAAGGCCGCTGCGATGGGAAGCAGTGGTGTCTGCACTTTGGGACAAAAAGGGCTACTACTGGTCAGCCAGCAAGGACAAACTGAGGTCATCCGCAGCATGGAGCTGCGAGATGGAGATGGAGACGGAGCGAGAAGGCATCATGTGAGTGGAAAGAAGCCAGAAGGAAGAAGAGAAATAGGGGCTGGTCTCACTTCCAGGGGAGACGAGGGGGAAAACAAACATTTTTTCCTAGACAAGCAAACATTTAAAACGAATTTTTAACAACTTTAAAGCCTAGAGCCTGGGAGGGGAAGGGGGGAGCGGGACGGGGAGCGACACAAAACACTAGGACGATGGTTCACGAGGTGGTGGGGGCGGGGGATAAGGTGGCGGGAGAACCGCCGGCCAGAAAATGCCAGAGAAAGCCAATCCGATAAAAAAAGAATAATAGAAAATAGAAGCAATTCAGAAGGGTCTTGGATGCGCTTCGGTCCTTCA
>PVHY01029757.1:0-13989 GCA_004024945.1 Uropsilus gracilis | reverse complement strand
CACACACACACACACACACTTCTCTCAGACACACATGTGCACACACACACAGGCACACACACATATTTTCTTCATTACCTCCTCTAATACTGTCTTTCTTCCATCTTGAGTTCAATGTTGTTTTTTGTCTTTTCGAGACCCTCCCCCTCCACTTCCCCTCAATTTATTCCAGCTGTGAAAACCTTTTTCCCATCTCCTCTGTCACCCCAGCAGATAGGTGAGTGGCAGGCAGAGGAGTCCACTCCGCAGCCACTGTTGGTAATGGATGCCAGATGTCGAGCTGGCCCCCAGCCCAGGCCCAGGCCGGCTCCCGCCCAGCTCCTGCAGCTGGGTGTGAAAGGGGAGCTGCAGCCCAGGCCCGGTCTGGGTGAGAGCAGGAGCCCAGACTCAGGGGACGTGGGTGGGAAAGGCTGGGTCCCAGGGCCACAAGAGGGAGAGGAGTAGGGCAGGGAGTAAAGCTGTAGGATTTCCTTAGAGGAAGGTGGTTGCCCAACAGGTTGGCTGGGATGAGACAAGCCAGGTCAGACAAGAAGCAAGACTAAGAGCAGAACCTTCCCTTGGTCTCCTGTCAGCTATTTTATTTCCTAAGGGTAAGAGGTTTACTGCCACTATTGTTTATAAATGCATGGGTTTGGTAAAATACAAAAAGTCAAGTGTAGCACTCTAACACCCTCCATAATTACTCTACTACTAAGGAAACCAGCTAACACTTCTGAGTTTCTGAGTCACTGTACATAAAGTCACTCATCCTTCCTTTTAACCTTCACGACAATTCTATGAGGTAAGGGTCACCATGTTCCCATTTTACAGATGTCACAAAAGAGGCCTAGCACATATAATTGGCCCATCTAGAAAGCGTGGTACAAGATTTGAGCCCAGAGAGTCAGACTTCAGAGACCATGTTAGATTCACAGCAAAGATTTTACAGTCTTCAAAGATCACAGTTAAAAGGAACCTAGTGCAAACCCTTTGCTAAAGGAGGAGCGGAGGTTGAGAGAAGTGTCATGGGCAAGCACACAGTGAGGGGGCCCAGAGCTGAATCCTGGGACCCTGGTCCTGCTCATACCCTCTACAGCACTGTAATTCTGACACAGGTGCACACGCACCCTTTGTTAGGAGCCATGTTTTCTGGGGAAGGTGTCTTTTGTGGGACTGGCAACAAGAGGAGGAGGATCAAGTACTGGCAGAAGACAGAAGGAAGCTCTTTCAGTGGAGAGCTTACTGTTCAAAGACCTTTGTACATGGAGGGTCACGGCAGGGTGGGCTCATTGATAATAGTACTGACTAGATCTCTACTGCCTGGACTGGGGTCACAAAGGAGTCACTGTCCTAGAAAAACACAAAAATAGGGCGAATGTGAGAAGGCATGCTATGGGGGACAGCAGTTATATGTCAGGTGTAATAGCAAGGCGAAGTTGGAGCTGATCCCAAAGGAGATGATGGAAGGAAACATGAGGACATCTGGGACAAGAACACTACAGGCATTGGGAGCACCCAGTGCAAAGGTCCTGAGGCAGAAGTACAATGAGCTTATGAATTTGTCCAGAGTATTGTGAGCAAGGGAGGAATAACAGGAAGGCAGTCAGATAACTGAAGGACAGATCACACAGATCTTGAGGCTATCATAAGTGCTGTCTCTTATTTCCAGTGCAACAGGTGCCACAGGATATTCTGAGCAGAGGGATGACACTAGTTCAGAAAGGCAACCTGACAAGGAGTGGGGAGAAGCGGTCAGATTTTGGGGGTATGAAATTAGTGTCAATCTGGAACTATTTGGGGGGTATGAGGAAACTGAGGTATCAAGCTTGGGGCATGGACTGTGAAGAAAGAGAATAATGAATCCAGTTTTGGGGACTGAGCGACTGGAAGGTGGTGTTACTTTTCTGGGATAGGAAGACCGCAGGAGACACAGGTTAGGGGGCAGGTCAGGACTTTGCTTTGGAGCTCACTGATTTGTGTAGGCATAGTGGAGACTGAGGCACCCCAAGCCATCAGTCAGACTGCTCTTATCTTCATTGAAAGTTCTAGTATCTTGTACATCATGGACTTTTTGACCAAAATGTTTATTTTTAAATTATGATTTATCCTGATTACTGATGCTTGGGGGCCCTGCTTAAATTTCATATCCTGGTCCCTGACCTGTCTATTCCAGATATTCACAAAGAATGTGGGGCTTAGGCTGGACTCTTGATTCCCACACACTCTGTCCACAATAGACCAGTGGTCCCAAGTGGGATCCTTGGCAGGACTGTGGACACATGAATCTAGGAGGGGGTCCTGAGCGTACCCAGCCAGGGTGGGTACAGAATGGGCCATTCAGTCATGTGACTGGCTGACCTAGAAGCAGCCAGAAGGGTGTGAGTCCATCAGCCCATCAGCTCCCTGGCCCCACCCGGGTGTGATGGATGGCATCTGTCTTCTGCTTTATTAAACTCACACCGCTCAGTTCAGCCCTGGATTTGCAAACGGCTTAATAAGCATTTGGAAGGGATCGGGGGAGGGAGGCTGGGATTTCAGGGGGTTACCAAGACCCAGACAGGAAACGGCTTGCGCACTGAGTGGGCCCCATGGGGGAGTCAGGTGTCCGGTGGGCAGTTGGGGGGAGTATTTAATTTCACAGAAGGCACTTGGGGGCCCCAGAGGAGTGTGGGACACAGGTCTTTGGAGTTTCCCCTACCCCCAGCACTGTCGTGACCACACAATAGGAGTTCATAGTACCTAGAGGGGCGTTGTTTCAGTCACTTGATAGAATAAGGAGGTACAGGGACTGACTGTGGATGAGGATAGAGAAGAGGCAGTTCCTATCATCTGGGAGTTTCCAGCTGCGGAGGACAAGAGGAATACATAAATCAGACACCCCACATACACAAACACATACACACAAAGCACCCTCTCCATACTCCTGCCCCTCTTGTGAAATGTGCAAACTTCATAGCATGGTTTGAACTGGTTTGGACCTCTTGAATAGCACCTGGCATTGGGTCCCAAGAATCCCTACTCTCCTAAATGAGGCTGCAAGCTCCCAAGGGAAAAATGGGGTCCACTGAAGTCATCTCTGCATAGACCACTTGGACTGGATGTGCCCAGTGATGTACAGGAGCTGATGCTCATGAATTTATCAGGGTCCTGCTCAGTGCAGGTCACCATGGGCACTTGGCATCACCATGGTGGGAGTATTTACACCATGGAAATGGGCCAGCACTTCTTTTCCTCCTGGAGAGCCAACTGTTACCCATTCCCCAGTAGATCTCTGCCTCACTGCTCCTCCCCCTGCCAGAACCACAACCCCTTCAAATATGTAAAAGTCAGCATTTCCTCCTGGAAAAGCTGTGGGGCCTGTCAGGATTGGGATGTGTGTCTCACAAATAAGAAAAGTACCCAGTATAAGAGGCAGTGATGATTATACCTCAACTGTCTAAGCTCAAAGCATGGCCCCACACCAAACCATTGGTGAAATTCAGTGTTCTCCAGATAGACCTTAGAGGGGTTGTTCTGGGACTTAAGTGAGGTGATATTTGAAAGAAGTACTTGAGCAAGGCCTGTAAACAGTAAGCCATGAATAGTAAGCTGTGGAATGTTGGTCTGCATAATGCATCTCTGTGATACTGAAAAAACTTGTCTTCATTTGAACCTTACAATCACCCTCCAATGAAAAAGGAACACTGCTACACTGCTGGTGGGAGTGCGAACTGGTCCAACCACCATGCAAGGCTGTGTGGAGGGTCCTAAAGCTACTGAAAATAGAACTACCATTCAACCCAGCAATCCCAATACTGGGATTCTACCAAAGGGCATAAAAACACTAATTAAAAAAGACACATGTATCCTGATGCTTATTGCAGCAATATTTACGATTGCCAGGATATGTAAACAACCCAAATGCCCCCAAACCGAAGAATGGCTGAAAAAGATGTGGTATATCTACAAAATGGAATATTATTCATCAAAGAAGACAAACATGTCGTTCTCAGCAGTATGGTTGGAGTTAGAAGGACAAGTGAGGCTAAGATCTGTTCATCCTTAGCTTGAAGTCAGAGATCTGAACCATAGTGGTCTAAACTCCTGCCCTCTCTGACCACAGAAATGGCCTGGGGATCTTAACAGTGATGGAAGTGGGCCTGGGTGTTCCCTCTCTCTCCATCTTGCCACTTGCAGAAGTTTTAGATCCTCTTTCCATACTACTCCCCCCAAAAGAAGCCTCCTCAGAGCCCTATCACCCTGCCCATCACCTTCATACCTACTCCTGTCTGTCCCATTGTCCCTCAGGAGTCCAGAAACTAGTCGAGAAAATCCATGCTTCCTTCCAGTATTTGCCCACCTCTTTTCCACCTCCCTCGCTAGTGTCTCTGGTCTGATTTCCTGGTCTGTCTCTCTTTCCCTCTTCCCTTCATGCCTCTCCACCCCCACCTACCTCCTCTCCACCCCTAGTCTTCCAAGCTGTGAGAACACCAGCTCCAGAGCAGCCCACTCTGCAGGGGCTCAAGGCCAGGGTCAGCGGATGCCAGCCCCAGTAAGGTCAAGAGCCCAGCAGCTTTCCTGCAGTTTTCCTTCTTGTTTTCTGCTTCTTGCCAATTTCACCTTCTCATATTCCTTTTCGGTCCTTCATCTCCTTTCTTCTCCTTGTTTGTCTCTTTGGAGTTTGTCTTTATGCCTTCTGTCCTCCCCACCCCCCAATCTCTCTTTCGCTTTTGTCTCTGGGTCAGTCTGATGATGTGTGTGTGTTTCTGTTTCTTTGTTCTTTGTGGATGTTGGTGTGTCTGTCTGTCTCTACTCCCCCAGGTCTTCTTTTCCCCCACCATTCTAGGGTCTGTGTGTGTGTGTATGTGTCTCCCCCCCATGTCTCACAGTCTGTCTCTACCCCAATACCTTTCCTGTTCTGTGTCTGTGTGCCTGTGTGTGCCTGTGTGTGTGTGTGTGTGTGTGTGTATCTGTCTGTCTGTCTGTCTGCCTCTGACTCCTTGTCTGTCTTTAGGGCTGTCTCTCAGGGTCTCTCTCCAGCAGTATTCGTTGGGGCTGCACTTTGGAGGCTCCCGGAGGAGACCCCCACTCACCCCTCCCAAAGTTCACTGCCTTGTCAAATGGAGCTAATCTCTTGCTGGAGGAAAAAGCCTCATTCAAACCAAGGGGGGGGGTGGAGGGAGTGGAGGCAGAGGGGGAAGGGGAGGTCTCCTTGGCTGCAGCCTGAAAACACCCCGGCCCATAATACCCCTTTTGTTCTAGACTGGTGGGAGGGGGTGGGCGGTGGAATGAAAGAGGGGGGATATTAAAGGAGCAGGTGAAAGACATGTGTCTTCAGCAGCCAGAGATAAGCGCTTACCCCCTTCTAATCTGACTGAGGCCTATTATCTTCCCGCCACAGTCATTACTATTAATATTAAACACCCCCCAATCCAGCTAGAAAACAACCTGAAGGGCTGACTCTCAGCGCCAGCCAGTTTCAAGGGGGAGCCCCTGCCCTGATACCTTCTCTTACAGGACCTGACCACCCCCTGCACCTCCCCAAACCCCAAATCCCCTTGAATTTCCCCCATGACCTCCCACCCCTTGGCAGCCCTCTTCCACTCCCCCTCCCACAGTCCCACCCAGCAGCCTCTCTGATTACCAACCTTTCTCTGGCTAATGGACCCCCATTTCAGCTTCATTTATGGGGGTTTCTCTGCACCACAGTCCTCTTCCCTGCATACCTGAGTGTAACCTGGGACGGAAAACAAACATGTAAAGATTTAGTCCCAACTTTGACATCTGACAGAACTGGATTTACATTCAAATGCCACCAAGGACAGATGGACAGACAGATTGGTGACCTGGGCAAGTTCTAAACCTTCCAAGCTTCTGTTTCTCATCTCTAAAATGGAGACAAACTATGACATAAGATTGTTTTTCAGTTTTATATTAAAGAACGAATGATTCACCTGCTATCTATTAATGGCTCAATTAAACAGGGGTGGGAACTGTTGTTACTTGGGCAAAAATAATAAGCCAGAGTAGCACTTCTATCCATTCAGGAAGCCACTGAGCCATCATCCAGCACCCCACTCCATGCCAAAGCTTGCAGTAAGCTCTAAGACAGAGGGGTGGAGAAAACAATCCTTCCCTCTAAGGAGTCACAAGCTGACGGCAACCAGACATATAAGTAGTAGATGTATCACAGCAGCAGTGGTAATATGAGTCATAAGAGAAGTTAGTACAAAGGGCTTTGGGAAAATGGGACAATTCAATCCCCTTCGGTGGGTGATACTGTGTCTACACTAGCAAAGGATTAATTGCCTATTCAGTATCTACAAGGTGGTGCAGCCACTTATCACCACACACATGTCTATGGTTATAGCTCCCGAGAGGAGAATCAAGGCTTCTGCCAGGAGCAACAGCAGTTTAGAGCTGGTGGTGGCCCCTCTGCCTGCTCTGGATTGCTGGAGTTGAGGCGTCCACAGACACGGAGAAGGGAGGGACCCAAAGCAGATATTTATCATGTGTTCTTCCTTTCATCGCAGCACTGGACTGGGTGTTTCAGGATTAAGTCACTGATTCCTCATCACCACCCCTCACCCAAACAGGTACCACTGTACCCATTTCACAAGGCAGCAAACAGGCTGATAGAGAGCACAAGCCCCTCTTGAGAGCTCAGGGCAAGAAATCAGCAGAATAACTTTAAGCCACATCTCTCTGGCTTCCGGATCCATGTTATTCTCATTCCCAGTGTATCTCAGGCCTCCCAACCCCACTTCCACCCCTGCCCATGTATCCTTAAGATCACAGGAACCTGAAACATTATTATCAAGGGGAGGGAAAGGTTTGGATAAAGAAGTAACAGGCTACAACACTCAAACTTTTTTAATGTATTCTGTTTCATCTTAAAAGCCTGTATGAACTTTGAACTTTACTCCATAACAGAATGGAGGTATTACAAATAAAAATAAAAACTTTCAAATGACATTAAAAGCCAAACACGGTGACTCGTGCCTGTAAGCTTCAGCCTATGAAGTGGCTGGGGCTAGGGATCATGGTTCGAGTCGCGCTCAGGGCAACACAGCGAGACCTAGTTCCAAAAAATAGCTGGGCATGGTGGCGCGCACCTTAATCCCAGCTACCTGAGAAGCTGAGGCTGGGGATTGCTTGAGTCCATGGTACCCTGGGCAACATGAGCCTGCAGTTCCATGGGCAAAAATAGCGAGACCTCGTCTCAAAAAAATAAAATAAAAGTTTCCCCATGCAAAATCAAATGACATTAAAAATGTCCCCTCAGGATTGCTTGAGTCCGTGGTACCTCGGGCAACAGTAGCCTGCGGCTCCATGGGCAAAAATAGCAAGACCCAGACTCAAAAAGAAGAGGCTTCTCTAATGGCAGTGGCCCCACAGCAAAGCCCCAAGGGAGGAGACCTACCATCAGCTGATGGATGTCCCTTCGAGGATCTGCTCTTCCAAAATATAAGGTGGAGCCATCCCCCCAAAGACAAAGACCTGAAGCATGACTGAAGGAGCAACAAAACGTGGCACAAACTGCGGAGATGAGACCCACCAAGACCAAAGGTGCTGCAAAAGCAGTACAGGAATGATAAACAGCACGTTCTACCAAGTCCGGGGAAATCGCACCCTCACCAAGGACGAGGAAATGGATCAAAGAAAAAAAAAAAAGACTAAAGGACTAAACAAAGACAAACAGCAAAAAGAAAGGAGGCAAAGAGACCAGGGGAGATGTGGTGTGGGGGGTATTCCCATGGGGATTAGCAGCTATACAATCATATATTGTAAAATATGCAAAAATAAAAATTAAAAAAATTAAAAAAAAATGTCCCCTCAAAAAATCTTGGACTAAAACTTGAAGCCCCGATTTTATTCCAAGCTTCCTCCGTTCCCTGGAGGGACAGGGTCTGGGTGGGGAGGGGTGTGAGGGTGGAAATATTTGCTGTTCATGTGCATCAGGCAGCCCCATTTGGGGGCACTGCGCCCCTTTACCCTACTGTAGCTCCTCCATTCTAACCCCCTCTGGGAGCTACCTATCCAAAATGACCTAGCCAATTGCCACAGCAGTTCAGTCTCCCAGACACCTGATTTGACCAAGGAGTGGGCACGTGACCCAAGCTAAGCCAATAGGAGTCCTCCTCTAGGACTTTATGGACAGAGGGTGTTGCAAGCAGCGGATGCTCTTTATGCTGAAAAGTCAACACAAGATTGTCTGCCACCATGCTCTTCCAACCACATCTCCATGCCCTCTCAGTGAGGAAAAGCCCTGTCCTCCCTCTCTTCCCTATATTCCACTGTAGTTGAGAGGCAGATCCACTGTTGTTGTGGGAGAGGGGCGGGATTAAACAAGACTATCTCACACCAAAAAATCGTAGCCAAGAAGTGGATGAGATCAAGAAAGAATGTAAGAGACAGAGTGGACGCTGCTATCTTTTGAGTCAGGACATTCAACTGTGCCCGGTTTCCTGCTCCCCATCCCATACCTCCCTGCTATTTGAGTCAATGACTCAACTTCTTTTGGGTTAAACTACTCCGAGGTGGGTTCCTGCCACCTTTTCCCTGGGCAATACTCCCTGGAACACTCAATCCAGTTCATTCCTCCAACTCACAGACAAACAAGAGAAAACATAGGGGCCCAACAGGGATGGCGTTGGGAAAGTGCCATTTAAATGTGGGGTAGGTATCATGTGTTCCTACCAGCAACTTTCTGAGGACTTGCCACAGTTTCAGGCTGGGAAGGATTCCAGGCAGAAGGTGACAAGGAATCAATTGCAACTGAAGAACTCCTATTTTCAAGGAGATTCCTACCTTGGAACACAATCAATGGTCTTCTCAGAGACACTAAGTCTTCCCAGCTTCAACTCAAGTCCGTTACATACAGTCCAGCCCTAGTAGGAGCCGAACAAAAACCAAGCCTTCTCTGCTCTTCTCTTTCCTCATAGGCTCAACCCAATCTTCTCTTCACTATTCTTCTTTTGGTTGTATAGGCTTATATGTTTTGTGCATACTATGTACTGGGTAAGAGCTGAGACTTTAAAAAGACTACCCAGATCAAATCCTGGCTGTTAGTACCTGTGTGACTCTAGGCCAGTTGCTTACTTTCTTTGGGCTTTAGTTTCCTTATATTCAAGATGAAAATGACTATATGAATAAAAGTAGTGCTTAGACAATTCCTGGCACTTAATAAATTCTCAATAAATGCAATTGTTGTAGTATGCTGTTATTATTATACATTATTATATGCTAATTATGATTGTGTGCATGTTCAGCACTCTTTTTTTTTTTTTTTTTTTTGAGACTAGGTCTCACTGTGTTGCCCAGGGAACCTCAGGCTCATGTTGCCTGGGGTACCACGGACTCATGCGATCCCCAGCCTCAGCCTCCCAGGTAGCTAGGATCGCAGGCATGCACCATCATGCCCAGTTATATTTTGAGAGAAGGTCTCACTATGTTACCCCAGGTGGATCTCTAACCCACAGACTCAAGCAATTCCTAGCCTTGGCCTCGCTGTGTTTTGTAAGCTGCAATTAAAGGCAGGGCACCACCACACCACGTGCCTGGCAGCACTCCCTTTCTGACAAGAGCTCCCTGAGGGCAGTCAATGCACCTTATTCATCTGGGCCTTTGTCTGGCAGAAGAGGTCTTACACAAAATTAGAAAAGAAGCAGAAACAACCAACTGTGCCCTATTACAGCCCTTGACCAAGTCCCAGACTCCATCACAACACCACACAGCACTGTGTCTAGGCAAGGCAAGGGTCAACCTTAGCCCACTTGACAGCTGAGTAAACTGAGGGTTACATGACTATACAAAGGACAGGCACAGTTAGCTAGTAGCCCACTGGTGGCAAGAACCCTGCCACTATACTTAGATCTCTGTCACCCGCATCTCAGTGACCGTGACATTCCTCCCTCTTCCCTGCTACCCGAAGAAAACATGCAGGGTTTAGACTGTGCAGCAACCCCCATACCATCTTGGTCTGACTGTGGTTTAGCTGTTAGCACAGGGGTCCAAAAGCAGATGACAGTGTCTTCACTGGCCACATAGTGTGGTATCTGTGCAGCCCAGCAGGAGGGGAATGGAACAGCAAGAGAAGCGCAGAACCCAGAGGTGACAGTGACTCCAGCACACACAATAGCCCATTGTGTCCCCTCCATATGTCCCCCTCCTCCTCCACCACACCTAGCATGCAGCATCCTGTTTACCTGCCTCCAGGACCTGGCTCCATCTCAGGTGCCACTTCAGCTAGGCCCACGCATTGGCATTGCCAAACCTTCTGCCCACGAGCCGAGGCTTGGTGGAGTCACATCTCCCTGGGGAATCTCCCCCAGTTTTTGTCCTGTCCTATTCCCTTCTGCCCCAAAGTGGACACCTCCTCTTGGCTCTTAGTACCATCTCTGGCACACAGTGGGCACTCCGGAAATGGTCCCTGACAATGCGTTTCCTTGGTGACAATAATAACCTCCAGGCACATGGGCCTCTGACAAGGAAGGACTTCTCCCAGCCTCAGAGGTGGGAGGCGGCATTGTGAAGGAGCTGGGCTAGGGGCTGTGTGTCTTCTTGACTTAGAAAAAAAACTCCCTTCCTGCTCCTTCCCTGGGCCTGGAGCTGTGAGAAGAGGGGAGGGCAGCGTGGGAATAGAGAGCCTGCCAGTCCCTGGGGACAGAAGACCCATATTAGGAGCTCTCTTGGTCCAGCTGGGATGCCATTCTCCCACTGTCTCAGGAGTCAGAGGTCAAGGGCCAGGGCACCACCAAGGCCTTCAGGGACAGACTTCCAGCCAAGAGGACAGATGGGGAGGTCTGGCTCCTCAGGCCCAAGTTCTGTTTGGAGTTCAAGAAGCCTGGAAGTGGGAGGGAGCTGCCTGGGGATGGAGTGGAGAAGGGTTCATCTACTCACCCTCCAAGTCCTGAGTCTGTGATAGAGGAAGAGGAGAGTAAAGGGAGCAAGAAAGGAAGAAGGGGAGATACCACAGAGAAAAGTCAAGAGGCAGGTAAAGAAAACAATGAGAAAGCAGATAGCTGCACCCCAAGATGAGCAGTTTCCAGAAAGGAAGATGAGGTTTCTCCAACTCCAAAGAGAAGCAGAAGTAAACCACAAAAGCTGCAGTGGAACTTGGAGACCATGCAGTCCAACCACTCTTTTGCCCATGAGGAGTCCAAGGCCCAGAAAGGGAACGTGTCTTGCCGAGTGACACATAGCAAGTTAAGACTCAGTCCAAATCACAGATATAGAATAGTGACTGCCTAAGGCCGGGCACGGTGGCTCGTGCTTGTAAGCTTCAGCCTATGAAGCCACGGGGTTAGGGATCGCAGTTTGAGTCCCGCTTGGGGCCGGTAGTGAGACCTAGTTCCAAAAAAATAGCTGGGCGTGGTGGCGCGCGCCTATCATTCCAGCTACCTGGGAAGCTGAAGCTGGGGATTGCTTGAGTCCGTGGTACCCCGGGCAATGAGAGCCTGCGGTTCCACAGGCAAAAATAGCAAGACCTAGTCTCAAAAAAAAAAAAAAAAAAAAAAGAATAGTGACTGCCAGCCAGTTTCTTGACTTTCTGTTGAGCAGGGTAAGGGAAATTTGCAGAGGGTCCTGCTCTGTTTGGCTTCTGGAAAAGTGAGAGCAAAAAGAACAGCCAAATGGGCTCACCTGACCTGCAGTCAGGTGTCAGGAGGAGAGGCCACCCCCATGCCCTATCACGCACAGCATTAACCCCACCCCCATGCCCTGTCATGCACAGCATTGTCTGTGTCACTAGAGTGGAAGTTTCACAGGTTTTTTTCTCTTTTACTTCCTCCTCCCTCAATTTACCCCACCACATACCCTGTGTGTTCAGCCCCATGACAAAGCCTCAGGTTTTGGAGAGAGGACAAGGGGAAGGTGGCAGGAAAGCAATGAGGTGGTCTGTCCACCTGAGATAATATCGGAGGAGAGATAATAAAAGTGGACATCCATTCAGAGTGACCACCTGCCAGGAGCTTGCCCTGTATCATCAGCCCATGGAGACTCACAAAGCAGTTACAATTTCAGTCCCACTTTTCAGATGGTGAAACTGAGGTTCAGAAACCTAGACCTGAAGGCTGATGTGACAGAGCAGGTGCCACATCAGATCCACACCATCTGGCTCCAGAACCCTTGCTCTTAACCACTAGGATGTTCTGTCTCTAGTCTGGACTGCAAGAGCTAGAACAATGGGCACTGTCCCCAACCTAGTACCCATTGCAGCCCTTTCTTTTACCCCAGCCAGTGAGTCAGTCTATTCTCTGCCCACACCCTGAAGTTATTATAGAGGCCTCACTTGGGCCTGTATCTTCTGTTTTCTCTTGCAATTAATTGTTGTCATGTCTGTCTCTCTGGCAAATTGAAGGACAGAAATGGCCTTTCATAATCTCTGCACCCACCCCCCAAAGCAGGCCTAAAGCAGTGCTTGGTCCTCAATGATGGGGTTTAAAGGAGTGCAGCTGAGTAACAGGACATACCTATGTGGACATAGGGCCCAGCAGAAGCTTAAGCCCCCGGGTCAGGGCATCCCATCAGGTCCATATGGTGAGTCTACTTCACTGCCTGGTTTAGGATGGGTACTCAGAAATGACTGCTGCCGGGCACGGTGGCTTGTGCCTGTAAGTTTCAGCCTATGAAGCGGTTGGGGCTAGGGATCGCGGTTTGAGTCCTGCACGACTAGTCCCAAAAAAAAATAGCTGGGCGTGGTGGCGCACACCTGTAATCCCAGCTACCTGGGAAGGTGAGGCTGGGGATTGCTTGAGTCTCTGGTACCACGGGCAACAGGAACCTGCGGTTCCACGGGCAAAAATAGCGAGACCTAGTCTCAAAAAGAAATGACTTCTGGAAGGAGAAAATCCTAGTGGAGGGTGCTCCAGACTTGAGGCCTCCATGGGCCCCAGAGGGTGGGACTGTTTCATTGAGACTGGCTCTTTATTAGTATCAGAACTCAGGGTCTCTCCCAAAGAAATCTGAGGCCCAGTAAGGAAAGCTCATAGCAGGAAAGTCTGCAGAGGACCTCGAGGTGTTAACAGTTTCTCCTAGGAGTCAGCACTATCCCTGAGAACTCCCAGGACTTAGTGCTGAGCACCTGGAGAGAGCAAGCAGTGCAGTGAACAGGCTGGAGTTGGGGCACCCATCGTGTCTCCAGCCTCTTCATTTGGCAGGTCTCCGTGACCAGTACTCTGAGCCTACAGCCTTCACTGCGCACTTGTTCAACTGTCCCCAGTGACAGGGAGGGAGACTACAAAAGGCTGTGCTGTGAGCACCCAAGTCTGGGTGGGGAGCCACAGACTAGAAGAATGACAGAGGTGAATGACAGAGGTGAAAGGAGAGGGCCCTAAGAACTTCTGGGAGGGGAGAGAAAGAGAAGGTTACTGAGGAAGTCTGCACTGCTGGCCGGCCAGCCATGCCTCTGGCACCAGCCCCACTGGGCCAGGGTCCCAGGGATTTATTGACTAATCCTCAAATGATACACTCCTCCTGATTTATTCTCTCTCGGCTTGCGCCCTCACAAGATCCCTTTGTCTCCAGACACTGCTGGCCCAGGGCCTCCATCTTGGGCCTCCTGCTGTCCATTCACTTGTGTGGGGGGGAGGGGGGTCATGCGGGTATTGAGAGGGGCCAGGAATGATGACCTCTGCTGCTTTCTCCTTGCCTGAGGGTGAAGCTACCAACCTACCAAGGCAGTGCCCAGCACGAGGCTGGCAGCACCTAGTCAACCTGAGGAGCACTGGGTGAGCCGGGTGTCTGCCTGGAGCTGCAGGCATTGTGCAGCTGATGCCACCGCTAGGGCTACTGAGGGGAATTTGGGAGGGGAGCGGGTCACCCAGAAAGTGGGTGTCAGGGTGCTGGATGAAGGACAGAGGAAGGTCAGTGTGGCTATTTTCACTGACCAGAGTGGGTGGGGGAGAGGGAATTCATAAAAAGTTTCTTTCTTCTTTAATGGTCTTTTTCCCTATCCGAGGGCCCAGACCAGGGAGCCAGCAAAGATCGGCGGGGGCTGGGCCGGCCCTCCACAAGTGACACTTAATTCCC
>PVHY01029756.1:0-13988 GCA_004024945.1 Uropsilus gracilis | reverse complement strand
TCCATCCATCCATCCATCCATCCATCCATCCATCCATCCATCCATCCATCCATCCATCCTTCCATCCTTCCATCCATCCATCTTTGGGGGATAGAAGCTAGTTTATTTAAGAAAAGGGAGATGAAAGAGCATAAATAAAGGCGATAGAAGGACAGTCTGAGTTGGCCAGGCTCAGAAAGGGTAGGGATAGACCACCTGTGCACACGTTTTTTTTTTAAGAAATGAACAACCTTTGAAATAGAATCTCAGAGACCAGGGTTTTGCCTGAATCTTCCCATTTAGAAGTCCTGGAGCAGTCAGGTCACCAGCAACCTGGGACTGAGACGTCTCTTATCAGTCTTTTGTTAAAACCTTAACACATCCCCTCTCTCTTCATTCTGGTGAGTGGCTCTGTGCCACCTGCTCGTGCAGTGCCCAAATACAGTTGCTCTCCTCCTCCGGTTAGAAATGATTCACCTGAGGTCACTTCCCTTTATATTCACTGACTGTCTTTCCTCTATTTCCAGTATAGAGACCTTCTTAGATGGTTGTTCCCTGTTTTGTGAATCTTGCATTCTAACACAGGTCTCTGAACCTGCTTCTGTGATTTTGGGCTTTAGAAAGAGCTGGTAACCTGTCATGAGATTTTTGGGAAAGATAATCCTTCTTAATCTTGTCCTAAAGGTCATATGGAATGTGCATCTACCTCCCTGTGCCAGTACTGAACAGGTGCAGATATAGAGGGACAAGATGTAGGCTCTGCTTTTAGTCCAAGGATTGAGAGGTTGACAGCCTTTCAAATTTGGCCCTGAGCCAGCCATGATCTTTCTGAGGTTAGATGTTTGAGTAATTTTGACAAGTTCCTGTTTGTCAGTATCCACACAGATGGAACTGTTGAAAGGAGTTAGTGCACCATATATTTTAGACTATTTGATGTAATTTAGTTTCTAGTTTTGACTACTTTATTATAAGAAATATATGCTCTAGTAGCCTGACTTCTTGACTATTTCTAGGATTTTTTATGTGTGACCTCAGCTTGTAGTGGTAGATGAAAAAAGTGGCACATACCCAAATTCGTGTTTTGACTTTGTCATTGTGAGTTTGAGGAATCTGTTTTCTCTACTCCTCACCTGTCTCATCTGTAAAGTAAGAGAATATGTGCTTCTTTATGAACATTAATAAGAGAGCATGTGTAAAGCGAGTAATAGACAGCGGCCATTAAACATTAATTCTTACTAGTAAAACTATAGTTACATCTCCTTCATGGAACCAAGAGCAAAACAGATTCATTTCCTCATCCTGCTCAGAAAACTAGAGCAAGCAATCTTTCCTTAGTGGCTTTATATACTTCTGCTGGGAGAAATTTACATTATGTTACCAAAAAGAGCTAGAAAGTTGGAATGATGAAGGTAGAAGAGGAAAATTAGGGTCACTGTTTCAGATGAAATTTCTATCACTTGAATTTTTCTCTTTGCAAATAATAGGGCTTAATTAAGTGAACTAAAATTTAAGAAGAAATGGTAAAAGGGAAGGTGAGTTATACCATGAAAATGAATTCTGACTTTATATTGTGACTTTTTAATTGGTTTGCAACACTGTGTATGACTTAGGGAAGTATTTTCACATCTCTTCAGAACTAGGTTGCATATCACATCCGCCACCACTGAAGCGCACATCCTCCTCCTCTTCATCTTTACTCTAGTCTAATTCATCTTCTAGTAGCCTAGTTCTATAGTCACATTTGAAGGGCTTGTATTTATTCGTTTTTTTCTGTTCTTTTTAATGTTCATCGAGCATTTGCCTTTTTTCTGCTGACTAATTTGACTTAATATAGTCCCCTCCAGTTCCATGCATATTGTTGCAAATGGCAAGAGTTCATCTTTTTATAATTAATTGTCCATTATATGTATAATACAGCTTTTTAAGATCCACTCAGTTGTCTTTGAACACTTGAATTGTTTTGTAGCATGGCTATTTAAAATAGGGCTGCAATGAATATATGTATATATATGTATATGTACATGTGTATATATATATATACACACACACACAAACTGAATGGTTTGCATTTTATATTGTTATGTTTAGGAAAAGCATAATGTATTTGAAAATCTGACCTATTTCCCTTAATATTTCAATTTAAGACGTTCAGTTAGTTTTAAAGAATTGAAGTTGATTTGGAAGTTTTAAGAAACAATTAACATCAAACTAAAAAGTTTCTGTACAACAAGAGACAATAAACAAAAGAAACCCAACCAATTGGTAGAAAATTTTTGCCTTCCAGACAAGTGACATGGGTCTGATAAAAAAGATCCACAAAGAACTCACACAATTCAACAAAAACAAAGCAAAAAGCCCAGTCAAAAAATGGGGAGAAGGACTAAAAAGACACTTGACCAAAGCTGAGATAAAGATGGCTATAAACATATGAATGAATGCTCCACATCACTAATAATCAGGGAAATGCAAATTAAAACCACACTGAGATAACCATCTTACACCAGTAAGAATGGCCCATATAAATAAAACAGACAACAAGTGTTGGCGCAGATGTGGAGAAAATGGAACTCTCTTCCACTGCTGGTGGGAGTGCAAACTGGTCCAGCCACTATGGAGAGCTGTGTGGAGGACCCTCAAGCTACTGAATGTGGAGCTAACACTTGACCTAGCAATCCCACTACTGGGAATCTACCCAGAGGGCATGAAAACACTAATTCAAAAGGAACCTGTACACACATATTTATTGCAGCTTTGTTTATAATTGCCAAAATATGGAAACAAACCAAATGCCTCAAAACTGATGATTGGTTGAAAAATATGTGGTCTATGAATATCAATCATTTGCAGTGACATGGATGGAACAAGGACTGACATTAGCAGAAATAAGCCCCCCCCCCAAAAAAAAGATAAATACAGGATGGTCTCACTTATATGACAGATATAGGGAAAAACAAACAAGCAAATAATAAAAATTAGAAAAAACCAATGGGGCTGAACGATGGAGCAAGAGAGAAGGTGAGGATAGAACATGGGGGAGGTGAAGAGCATAAAAGAGCAGGATGGTTGACAGGTGTTAAGGAGGTGGGAAGACCCCAAGGTACACAGTAATGTGTGTGTGTGTGTATACATGTATATATATATACATATATATATGTATACACACACATGCAAAATTAAAAAAAAATCAGCCATCACAAAGATAGTTTTCATTCTTTGTGGACATTTCTTCTGTCCTATTCCCCATTATACATTCCCAGAAATAATAATCAGTACATTGGATTTGATAATTATCATTCCTGTGGTATATGAAACTTTTAATCACACATATGAGTAAATAATATATTATTTTGCATGGTTTGTAATTTTGTAATTGTGCTACTGTAATATGTATACTTATATATAATTTGTTTTTTTCCCACAAAAATGAATTAATTAAAAAGAATAAATGACTGTAGTATTTATATGAGTATCACAGTTGTATTTTTGAGGTTAAAAATAAAGCAAGGAAATATGGAAGTGTAATCAATAAACAAGATTAAATATTTCAGGTCATCTATTTAAATTTATGGCTAACTGAATGGCACAAAATATCAGAGTGTAACTGCTGATTTATCTTCTTGATTATTTAATTAAAATTTTCTAAGACGCAGATGATTTTCTGAAATTTTGATAGAGGGAAGAAATGCTGTTATTTAAATGTGCTTAATTTCTAACAAGTGGGGATGGAACAAGAAATGAATATATTAAGAGATTTATAGTAGGTCTGGCATACTACTATATGTATGCCAGGGCAAAAGACCAGAGAAGAATGGAGAGTGAAAGAGAATGGTGTGTGGACTACAGGTCAACCAGGGACACCTTCCTTAGTGAAATGATGATTGATTAGAAACTTAGTACAATGAATGAATGAACCATGAGCATTTCTGGGGAGGAATTTGCCTTAAGAGGGACAGCAAACTCAAAAGAGGTGAGTGTGTGTGTATGTGTGTGTGTGTGTGTGTGTGTGTGTGTGTGTGTGTGTGTGATAAGCAACCAGAAAAACAGTATTTGGTAAGAATGAGTAAAAGTGGAAAATATTAAGAGATAAGTGTTACTGAGGCCCCCCAATCCTTCTAGCTGATTAAAAGCATTTTGGATTTTCACTGAGTGAAATGAGAAAACATTGGAGGATTTAGAATAATAAAATAACACTTGAATGTTCTTATGTTTTAGAAAGATTGTCTCGTTGTAGTGTCTCCACATTGTAGGGAAAGAAAATTTGAAAAAAAGACCAATTAGAAGGCTGTGGCAGCAACCCAACTGTGAGGTTGTTGATGACTAACAGTGGCCATTATGGAAGAATCCAAATGATGGGTCTATTTCTGAATGTGATGTATTGCTATTATGGCCTAGTCCTAAAAAATCAAAGTGAGTCATGACTGAATGTCAATCTAAATCTGAATCTGAGTTCTCTGAAGAGAAACTGGACATGTGTGGGGCTGGAGAAGAGATTGGGAAATATATCGTTTAGGCTAAAGAACACCATTCATCTATGACAACAAAGACTAATGACATAGAGAACTTGTGCTAAAAGAGATTGTGGATATTTAGGTAAAATGCTTGTTTTCAGTAGCAAACTAATCCATGTTATTGGTTGAGGATGGAGGATGTCAAGAAATGATAGTATTTTTCCTTTTTCAATGTTATGTATCTGAAAAAAAAATCCCTCTATTTTTTTGTGAGAATACCTACAGAAAATGAAATAAAACTTTTCAAAAGAGTATAATCCATTAGAATATTTGTAAAATAAAGATTACTGTCAGAGAATTATAGCTGAAAAGTAAGGAACCTAAGCTTACCTTCAGAATTATGCTCTAGTTGATTTTGCAGGAGTGTTCTCTTCAATCTCATTTCTTAGAGGAAAAAATAAAGATACCTTGGAATGAAATGTTTTAATTTGAACTCAGAGATTATAAGTCTATGGGTATAACATGGAAAAATCTCCAACATTTTCTTCAACTCGCAGTAAAAATGTTTGATGGTGTTTGACCATCAGCCTGAGTTCAAAAAATTCTCATTTGAGATTGTTTTTCATGCTGTGACCAATAATAAACTTGTCCTTCCCCTTCTGAATTCTGCCACACTATTCTGTTTGTGCCTTTAGGATGCAGGATTCAACAGCGAGATATTATTTAACATTAGAGGAAAAATTGCTTGGCTCTATAGCTTTAAAAGGACCATGTTTTAGGGTGTTATCCATAAAGAGTTTCCACCAGGAAACTAGTTTTATAAGCAAAGAATGACCACAGGGAATAAGAAGTCATTACAGAGAACATCTGAGGCATTTTGGAAAAATAATATTTTGTAGTAGAATATACCTTCTTTCTGGAACTTGTCGAGAAAGTCACAATCACTGATTGTTATAGTCATCAAGTTTGAAAAGTATACTTAGCTAACAAAAATCATCCTTGGTGACTGATTCAATTCCTTTTTATCTGCAGAGTAGGTAAGGGATGGGGGCTTCATGGAAGGCAGGTTTTAAAAGAAGGATAAAACAGATTCATCCTTTGACTGCCCTGTTCTGACTCTTCACTGAATTTTAACATCTAATATTTTATTTGGTACTTTGGTTAGTTGAGAAAAAGCTTTTACATTCTAGATGCATCTTAGTCTCAAAAGATATATTCTTTATTCAATCATTTCCAAGAGTTAGACAGAACATAACACAAAGGAATCTCCAAAATTCCTTTCAATTCTAAGTAAAAACGTTCAACAGGAGACCCACCCAGCAAGTTAACTCTTGTGTCTTCCTCTAAGATGGCAGGAAAGGGGGAAGAGGCAGTAGAATTGCTTGGAACTGAAGCTGACTGTTTTAAAGCTATGCTTTATAGCTTAGTCATATTTAGTGAATTAAATAACATGAATTGTAGCTGCTTGTTGTAGAGGTGCTAAGGAGGTTATTAAGAAAGTCTTGATTAAGGTAATTTTTTTTTCTCACTGAATTAACTGTTAAGAAAAAAATTGCCATTTTCAATTGCAACCTTCTCCATGTTTGGTGCTACTTAATACTGCAGACAATTTATGTGGAACCATTAAGGAATTTGCATGTTTACAAAAATTGCTGTCATACAGCTAAAATGGCCCTTTGAATGTTTAGTGATATCTGTATATTAGACATTATGCTTAGTGATATCTGTATAATAGACATTATATGTGTCTAATATCTGTATATTAGACATTATGTGTGTGGGTTCCTGGACTCACCCCCCCTCTCCCCACTACCAGTCAAGTCTCCTTGTCACCAGAGTATTGAATGGTCAATAAGACAGGGACTTTCTTATCAGAACAAGGTCCTGATAAACAGGGGCTGTTGAAAATCAATAGAGAATATTTTACCATTGGGTTCTTTGTCAGAACTCTGAAGCCCCCAGGCAATAACCTTGCACATCCATTGTGGTTAAAGACCAGAGCTCATACATCTCCCTTACATCCCTATCCCATGCCTCTCCCAACAACAGCACCAGGGACCACGCCTCTTGAAGTTTCACATGTGTCTCCAATTATTTGGACTTTGGTGCCATCACATATCATGGAGGGATGTCCCAGAACAACCACGTAGTGACGAGGGACACATAATTATAAACCAGGATCAGGAATTTTTGCTTTGGCAAAAATGGAGCTCTTTTGTTTTTATCCAGGAGATTTTATTTCTCTCCTCCATCTTACGTTTGCTTAAATTTTTGCAAGATGAAAACTATAGTGCTTTAATTTTTTTGTTTTCCTACTTTATTGGCACGTGCATTCTAAGACTAGTGCTTGAGCAGCATAAACTTTACTCAGAGTTACTTTTCAGAACCTAAACATTGAAGCTATAGCACTTGTCCTGAAAAACTAATATAACTGCAATGTTTTAACATTCCCAACCCTTCTACTGCTCAGGTAATGTAATCTTGCTTAAAATGTAATTTCTTTGTTGTTTCATATGCAGTTTTCAAATCTTCTCTTCCCTAAGTGTACATTGTCCTTCTGTGGCAAAATGAACATGAAAATGGCGAGGCTCTTTTAGTAGCGTTTTAAAGTTTTCTTTATATAGTTCTTTTACGTGTTTTGTTAGGTTTATTCCCAGGTATTTAATTGTTTTTGGTGCGATGGTAAATGGGATGATTTTTTAATTTCTTCTTCTTCTGCTTGGCTTTTTGCATATAGGAAGGATCCTGATGTCTGTGTGCTGATTTTGTAGCCGGCTACTTTACTGAACTGGTTTATTGTTTCAAGTTTTTCAGTGGATTTTTGGGGTTCTCTACATATAGAATCATATCATCTGCATATAATGATAGCTTCTGTACTTGGATGTTTATTGCAGCACTATTTATAATTGCAAGGACATGGAAACAACCCAAATACCCAGAACAGATGAGTGAATGAAAAAGATGTGGTATACATATATACAATGGAGTATTACTCATCAGTTAAAAATGACAAATTTGATGAGTTTCTGGAAACCTGGATGCACCTAGAAGAAATCATCCTAGCAGAAACGAGTCAGATAGAAAGGGACAGAACCCAAATGGTTTCACTAGTATATGGTCAAACAAATGAAACTACACAAGGGGAGAGTGGGGACCAGCTGGAGTGGGTGGGGAGGAGAGGTGGTGGGTGACCCCCAGGGACTGAAATGATGTGAAATTTATATAAATAAATGATAAAAAATTAAATAATTAAAATTTAAAAAAATAAAAGAAAATGGCAAAGCTGAGAAATTGGGACCTTCCCTCCCTCCCCTGCCCCCAAGGCCCTAATCAGACCTTCTACTGTTTGGAGAATCTCTAACCAAACATCCTCTTGCTCAAGGTCCCTGATGGGCATCTTGTCTCCCTTCTCCCTCCCTTTCTCCCTTTCTGTGTTGGCAGGATCTGTAGTACTTTCCCACCATTAGCCTCCTCCCACTTAGCAGTTGCACAGAAGTGATGGAGGTGAGAAGGTAACGAAAGACCTTTGCGTTGCCTGTGTTCCAGGCTCCAATTCTGGAGCATGCCCCTTGGAGCCCACTGGCATGAAATGACACTCCTTTTCCCTCATGTTTTCTGGGTGACCCTTGGTTTTTCTCCCATTCATCGGACCCAATTTTGTAACACTTTCTTAGATGCTATAGAGTAAAACAGCTGTGATCATGTGGTGTAAAAAAGTTGTGCTCTCTTCACAGGTGATCATCACTTTAAAACAATAGTCCAGAAAAATATTCTTGTTCACTGGGACACCACAAAATGAATTCTAGTTTGAGACTCTAATATTTCGATATTGAGATAATGTACATGTTAAAATATTTAATCACCAAATTGGTATGTAATCAACAAACTGATTGTAATAAGATACTGTTTTGAAGAATTCTAAGACTTCAAAACTTTTTTTTCAAAATGAAAATCCCAAACTTCCCACTTGAAAGATAACTCAAGATTTTTCAGATTAAAAGACAATTTTTTTTTGGTATGACTTATATAATTTCTGAAAACTGCACTTAAAAGTCTGGTAGTACTTAGGAGATATTTCCCAGTTCTTTGTATGTTACCTTTTGGGAAGAATAACACTTTAGCAACTTTTTGTTGTACCTCTTATTTAAGTATAAAGGACAGAAAATCATTTTGCAATTACTCCATTATTTCATAGAAATCTCATTAGAGCTTTAATTCCAAATCATAACTCATTTTTCTATTGTGAACTTTATGTTAATTAAGAGTGAATTGTTCCCTTCAGGGGGAATTGAGAAAAGATGTTGCTTTCCAAAAAGAAAGGAGCTAGTGCCAGTATTTTTCTTAAAATGGGAATACTATGTTATTTGGTATCACCTATTTTTTAAATAGTATAATTATTTTTAAAAATAATTGTAGTTTTAAGAAACCAATTATTTACAAGAATCACATTAAAAAATCACTTATCTTAAAAAATCAATTATTTCTAAAATTCACAGTTTTAAAGTCTATACATCTTTTACTGTGCAAACAAAAGAATGCTAGGAATGGGTCAGGTCTTTAGCTTTAACCTTATCCTGGTTTGTTACCCTGTATTTCATGGAGACCATCTTTAGAGTATGAACAGCCAATACACTATTTTTTACAATTCTCTGTCAAAGCTATGGGTTGCCATGATTTTAAGATAAGGCATCATTATTTGATAATACAATAAATAATCTTTAATGTTTTGTTCAACTTCTTTAAATTTTAGCCTTGAATCCTAGTTTGGTTTACTCCTTGAATCCCCTAGTTATTTCATAAATTTCCCATCAGTATTTTTTCAATCTTAGATATTTGATCATATGATAGACATTTTTGCTTTTAAACTCCTTTATAAATATTTTTGGATGAGTAGGCATATTAGTGTGTTAAATATATGTGTATATATATGTAATATGTATATATATATGTAATAGGTATCTATAGGTCTTAGTTTGCTGAGATATGTTCAGTGGCAATCAAATTACACTAAACATGCTTCGAGGCTGGGAGCATTTCTGTCATTTTGATATCTAGCAAAAAAAACCCAAAAATCTGCATAACTGACATGAGACAAAGTGGCTAATTTTTCAAAGTTAGTCAATAGTACTCTAGTGGAATGTAATAGATCTGTTAACCTGTTAATAAAATGAAATCCAATGGGATTTTTAAATGACTCAAAAGACAGGAGGGAAAGTTATAGTCTGGTAGTGACAGCTGGCAAACTTGCCTGAAATGCTTTTAAGGACAAAATTGATAACATCCACGATTGGCTACAGTTCAGGCTACCCAATTCCAATGTGCTTTCAAGTGTGTATATTTACTATTGATTACCACTCGAGTTACATTCTTTTCAGGCATTTTCATGTGGAAAAGTTATTTTATTTGAGCATTAGCACCGACATGGTTCTTTTTTCCTGTAGATCTGGGTGATGAAGTTTACAAAGGAATTACAAAATTATAAAAAAGGAATCAATATGTTGCCACTGATAAAGTTCATGTTTTCATAAATCATATAAATCTGAGGAAACTGCTTTGGAACCAAAGAAAAAACGTAATTTTAGTAAACAGAGGAAATCATTTGAAAAGAATATGCACTCTGTTGGGTTAAGTACTGAATGACTAGACAGAAATGAGAAGTAACCTTCCAAGTAATAGCCACAGCCTTGGATCACACAAGACAAGACAAGGTGAATCCTACATCTTGATGTTAATTCCAGAGAACCCCTTGATGTTTTTGCAAGAGAACAAACATTTTGAAAATTAACTATACCTCAGAAATATATATGTAAATGTTTATTTATATATATATATATATACACAAGTCAGACCTGACCTGAGTAACTAAAATAACTTCGGGCTTCAATATGCTTAGAAATTTGCCTTATTTATAAGAAGACATAATTTTTTAACCTAAGAAATATTTATTGGCTATTTCATGTAAAGAGCTGGGCCATGGGGAATGAGGAAAGACAATGAGAGAGAGTAAGTCAAAGAGGCTGGGACTGAATGGAAGTATACACCATCTAGCAAATTTATTGCTTCCCACAAGTCTTATTTTATAGGGTTAATAATTAGTCAAAAGTCAAATAAGAGGAACAAGTGGATCAAGCAAAATCAGATTAGGTAGAACATTAGTTCTTATGGGATACCTGGGGGCAGAGGTTATCTTTAAGGAATATCACTTAGGGTTATTAGTGGAGGAACGGGAACACAGTTGCCCAGTGGAGGTCAATCACGCCATTCCGTCTTCAGTGTTCTGAAGACAGAGAAGATTGAAATGAAGTTTTCTTCATTTACAGCATGAGCGTGACTGGTTCTGGCCCACAGCTCCCAGCAATTCCATATAAGCCTTCTATCATTTCAGAAGTACAGTAGAATATGGAACAGGTGAAAGTTCTGTTTTTATGAACCTATATTCTCTAGAGGGTGAAGAAGCAACTGATGAATAGTTTAATAGTACTGTGGGAAAAAGTAAGGCCATAGAGGGGAATGGGTTGTAATAGTTTGGTCAGAGCAAGTTTCACTGAGAAGGAATCTGAATAATAATCTAAGGAAGGTGAGGGCGGGAGCCCTAAGGGCTGGGGGAAGCATTAGTGGAGGGAACATCTTTCAGAGATTATAGTCTGATGAGAAACATGCAGTTGAAGATGCCAGTGTGGTTGGGCAAAGTGAAGCAAGGGAGTTTCCTAAGATGGGATTCTTAGGCATAATGGGGTTAAAGGGCAAATTGTTAAGAGTGTTGTAGACTGTGAGGCTGGGACATTCTTGGAAGAATTTTAAGTGGGGAATTGGTTTTCTGAGATCAGGTTGGATGACTAAGGAATGTAAGGAGGACAAAAACAATTGGCTAATGGCATGGGGATCAATCTGTAGGAAGTGACCTCTGAGGCTACCTGAAAACCTACTAGGGATGTAGTCCTGAAACGAATAAAACTCTGGATCAGTTAACTTCCTAAAAGTTAGTTGTTTGACAATGAACCTGAGGTGGTGGTTCCCAGTTCGCAATTCCCAGCTGACATACCTTTTCAATTTCAAAATAAAGACTTCTTGTCCATCCCAGACTTTAGTGGGGTATATTTAACCAGGGTGTAAAACCTTCCAGAATAATAGAATAATAGTGAAAATACAAATATGTTAATTTGACATTCCCACCTCTTCTAACCCCTATCTCTAGCAAGAAAAAACATTATTTCTGTGGACTTTCTCTTTGAGAGCAAAAACAAAGTATAAGTGAGAAGAGTCCCTTACTTTATATCCAAAATTTATGGTAATTCTATTCTACCCATACATTTGCCCATCTGCTCATTTAAATTATATACCTGTCTTAGGATTTAGATTCAGAAAAGATTATTTCCACGCAATAATTTTGTTTGCTTTCATCAATTTTACTCTGATGAGAAAGTTAGCTTAATTCAAAATATCCTTAGAAATAATTTAGGATGATAGTATATGCCCAGAAAATGGAAAAATTCAAATGATGTTCATGTTTTTGTTGAAGTTAGGTAAGCTATAGAATGTGCTAAATCAGCATTTCTAATAGAATGACAAGTTAATCACATAAGTCATTTAAATTATATCAAAATAAAAAGAAATGGGAGAAATCAATACTAGTATTAAGCTCAATATGTCAAAATATTCTTTAAAATCATGGCTAATTTCTTTAAAATTCTTTAAAATAGCCAAATATCATATCTTAAAAATTCTGTACATTTTACCTTTCAGTGTATTTCAATTTGAGCTACTAGCATTGCAAACACTCAGTGCACATGAATGGCCTGGGGGTTGGTGTATAGCAGCTAAACCCTGTACTGCACTAGCTTAAATTTTAAGTATATATACAGACCCATATAGGATGTGTAAGCTTTTGTGTGGGTAACAGGATGAAAACATTTTGCTAAAAAGCTTAACATCTCCGCTTATAAAAATGTGCTTATTGCTACATATTTTTCATTGAAAAGTGTTACACATTTTTAGATTTCATGGGCTGTCTATAAAATGAAAAGTCATCCTCTGCAACAATTAAAATAATGAAATCTTTGTTTGTTAACTTAAAAATGCTTAGAGCAGGGAAGTGGAGAGAAAAAAATGTTTTGAGCAAATATGTTTAAAGACTTCTAGGTTATTTCAATAATACTGGCAAGGGCTGAAGGGAACGGGGCCAGATTTCAAAACAGAATTCTGGGTATATTTTTAAGCTTTGGATTACTGTCCAATTTTTTATGATGAAAAACATAGAAATGGTTGCTTTCCAACCTTGAAAATATTTCTAGGCACGGTAACCTTTGGGTTCTCATGGAGAATTTATAATGTTCAGAGCCTACAGTAAATTATTAACGTTACCTAAAAAAAAATTAGGAACCTCATGTGATGCTATGCCTTGAAACACAGATTTCTCCAAATTTATATTTCAGTACCACTGGGACCTCTAACCATGTGAGGTGCAAATTGTTTGCGATGGTTTAATGGCCCTTCAGTCTGTAATTGTGAACAGGTCCTCAACATCCTTAAAGTTGCCTCCACTATATTTGGGGCTCCTTTTAAATTGCAATTTGGTGTTCAGCCTGTGTGGTATGTATTTGTTAAGCACTCATTTCGACAATGGTAAAGTGAAGATGACACACACATCAGAGAGCTCTCTCTGAGACTGAATTTTGGTTTTCTTTAGATAGATGGCAGTTTAAATGATTTGAAATTGGGTTGCCATCCAATTTTTTCAGGTTGAGTGCTTGTAAGTCTGAGCTCCTTCTCACTGAAGTCTCCAAGGAACGATTAGAACAACGCTTCTCTCATGATTTCTGTTGAATTTTATATCTCCCTATGGAATTTGTAGTCTTGGAAAAAAACTATCTCTAGGTGATGAAACTCTTAGTTATTGTGGTGTAACTGAACTTGTCAATATTTTCCACTGACTTTATGTATGTAACACTTCTTTTGAAGAAGTATCAGGTTTTAAAGTACTCATGATTATTTTTCTATGCTCTTGCATCAGGAATATGAATATTTATATTTAAAGAATTTAATTTAAAGAATTATAATGATATAATAATACTATATTTTATATTATATCTATAATATATCATATATTATATATTATAAGTGTATATATTATACCTCTAAATAATTCTTTTATAATTCTTTAAATAATTTAAAGAATTAAAATGATATAATGTTATATATTATATGTAATATAATTCTTTAAACTTCTTATAGTCATGAATTATAACCATTTCTACAGTGTCTTTAATCTCATTATTTCTACGAGGGCAAGCCATTTGATGGAATAAAACCATTGGAGTAAATTTACATTGCTGCTGTTAGCATCTTTCTTTTTTTTTTTTTTTTTAAACCAGGAATTATTTAATGAGATTCAGGCCAACATATCAATATGAATAAGTGCACAATCTACCAAGAAGCTAGATCGATTCTATTTTTTATGCAACTATCATCATAGCTTCAACACTTAACATAAATTAATTTATTGATAGGTAGAATTAAACTAGAAAAATGTAAATTAAAAATATCAGTTTGCAAATATAACAC
>PVHY01029755.1:0-13990 GCA_004024945.1 Uropsilus gracilis | reverse complement strand
AGGAAAGGAAAGGAAAGGAAAGGAAAGGAAAGGAAAGGAAAGGAAAGGAAAGGAAAGGAAAGGAAAGGAAAGGAAAGGAAAGGAAAGGAAAGGAAAGGAAAGGAAAGGAAAGGAAAGGAAAGGAAAGGAAAGGAAAGGAAAGGAAAGGAAAGGAAAGGAAAGGAAAGGAAAGGAAAGGAAAGGAAAGGCAAGGCAAGGCTAGATTGGGAAAAGTTATCTGGGATACTTAAAAATGGTTGAAATGGTAAATTATAAGCGCATTTTACCACAACTAATCATGTTAATTTTAAAAATAACAAGAAACATCAATAAGGATAATTGCACAAGTTTTCCCTTCAGCAGCTTTCACTCGCCAGGGTACCAACAGGCGACGTGAGCAGCAAGTTGAGATGAGAGTTTGATTGATACAGAAGATTTGTGACTTTAATTAACAAATATTTAAGAGAATTTGATTGACTTAGATTGAAAATGAATGTTTAAAAACTTCTGGATTAGTAAATAATTTCAGATGTATTAGACTTGTAAACAGTGTTTTTAAGTGCCTACCAATTCTGTCTGCTACATTTATAGGTCTGCCTTGTCAGATGTTTGAAGCACTTAAGAAAGCCAGATTTGCAATTGTAGTTAAAAATGCCCAAATTAAGGGAATGGAATCAATCAAATTTATAAATGACATGATTTTTTTTTTTTTGATGCTAAGTCTCGCTATGTTGCCCAGGGTAGTTTTGATTCCACGGACTCAAGCAATCCCCAGCCTCAGCCTCCCAGGTAGCTGAGATTAGGTCTAGCTATGTTGCCTAGGGTAGTCTCAAACCCTCACACTCAAGCGATTCCTAGCCTCGGCCTCCCTCCCTAGGCTGGGATTAAAGACACATGCCACTGTGCCCGGTCTAAGAGAATGGAATCAATCAAATTTATAAATAACATGAAATCTTTTTTTTTTTTTTTGACTAGATCTCGCTATGTTACCCAGGGTAGTTCTGATCCCATGGACTCAAGCGATCCCCAGTTTCCCAGGTAGCTAGGATTACAGGCATGCATCACCATGCCCAGCTATTTTTTGAGGTTTACTATGTTGCCCCAGGCAGGTCTCCAACCCCAGGGTAGATCTCAAACCTGCAGATTCAAGCAATTCCTAGCCTCAGCCTCGCCTTGTAGGCTACAATTATAGGCACTCACCACCGTGCCTGGCCTTGACATGAAATCTTTAGGAGAATTCATGATGTCAAATTTACAAGCTAATTCAGCATTGATATAGAAACAAATAAAAATTAGTCACTAATTTAGATAAGATACACATATGATAACAAGATTTACACATGTGATAACAAGATCTGTGATTAGGATGTTGCAGGGCTTTAGTGGAAACCAGGTATTTAGATTTACAGCTTCAGTGAGTTGACCGTTAGTTGAAATACAAGAAATCATAAGTAGTATATTCTTTTAAGACCAAAGACCCAGACATGCTAAAATGGTGGTTCTCTGTGAGATGATTCTCTTACCATTTTCTCAGTCTGGGTGTCTACCTCCCATACTATCCCCAAATTCCACTAAAGACAAAATAAATCTCTTCTACTTAGATACACATGTGAAACTTGCATATAAATCCACACTTGGGGCTGGGGGGAGAACAAGAAAAAGTCCTATCAGAAAATCAGAATTTGTGGGGGGAAAAAAAAAACATAAAACAGAGGGATTCATATCCAGGGGAGAGAAACTTTGCACTAACCACTCCTGAGGGAAAGCAATTCTTCCCGGGGAAGCCTGGGGCACTCCAAGAGGAGAGTAAATAAATCAGAAGAGTGAGGGGGGTGTCTCAGGGCTGCTTTAAAGGTAATTAAATGACCAGCTGCCCCTAGCTGGCTGGGGTCAGCCCTGCGGTCCACCGGTTCCCAGATTCCAGGGATCAAAACCCCTGGACTCCATTTTGAGCAAGTAAACGCATAATTTTCCCGGAGCAGGCTCTGAACTTGAAGTTTGACCACGATGGGAAGCTGTTCCTTTTTTTTATTAATCATTTTTATTAATAATTTTGTTGTTTATATATTCATGTATATGTGTGTGTGTGTGTGTGTGTATATATTACATCATTGCATTCCCCAGGGTTCTCCCTCCACCCCATCACCTGAGAGCCCTCCTCTTGATATCTCCCTGTGCTCCTCCCTTCCCCAATTTCTCCCTCCCCCCATCCTCTTCCCTAGCGACCTGCCTTCTTAACCTGGCCTCCACAACAATGGAACCGAGCTGGGGAGGGAGAGGAAAGGTCATCCAGATTCTCTTCCATCACAGCTCAGTGTAGCTCCTCAAGGTAGAAGCCAAAGGAAGTGAGCAGTGCCCAGGTGATGTTTAGCAACTGAGAAGGCTCTAGAGACCTACCTCTAGAAACTAGAAACCTTAGCTGGCAGCATCAGCCCCTATTCCTTGTAATCCCAGGAGCTGGCTCCTAAAATAAAAATAGGATTCTCATTTCAACGGAAATTCTCACTTCTGCTGCCACCAATTCTAGAGAAAGAAACTGGTGGGTACATAAAAATCAATAGTGTCCAAAATAGCTAGTAAAATTTATGATTAGATCTAAGTAAATCTGGACATGAATCCTGTGGAAAAATTCAAACCTGGAGCTAGAACTTCATAAGATTTCAACACTGGTGTGGAGGCAGGAAAAGGCTTGAAAGCCAGTTATGGCTGGAGGGTATTAGAGGAGGTGCAGGTGTAGCATTTGGATAGAGGAAGCTCATTGTTGGGAGACTTAAGACATTGGGATGGATCACACAGGAAGCTTGGGGGGGGGCAAAAGGGCTGGTGATAGTTCATTTCTCAGAGCAAAAAACTTAAGCTTTGTATGCTTTATGCTGTTCTTTGTCTTTTTCCTGTGTGTGTTATATTTTTTTAACAAATGGTATTTTGCAATAGAAAATTTAAACAATAGCTGGGCATGGTGGTGCGCATCTGTAATCTAAGTGCTTGGGAGGTAAAGAAACCAGTGATCACTTGAGTTCATGGGTTCGAGACTACCCCGGGCAACATAGCGAGACCTGGTTTCGAAAAACCAGCTACCTGGGAGACTGAGACTCGGGATCGCTTGATTGGGAATCATCATGGGATTGGGACTACTCCTGGCAGCATAGCGAGACAGTCTAAAAAAAAAAAAATTAAAAAACAAACAAAAATCAAGAGTGACTGCTAGGTTTGTGGTTCTCAAACTTGGCTGCACCTCAGAATAATCTGGGGTGTGTTTTAGAAATACCAATGCCCATAGCACATCCCAGACCAGATAAATTAGAATCTTAGGAATCGGGTGAGAGAGATGCTTCTGAGTACCACTGTACTAGACTAACAAAAATAAATACAGACAAATTCAGTGAGAGGAAGCAACAACCACATTTATGTTAACGGATGAAATCCCCCCATTAAAAGAATTCAAATCAAATCAAGATCCAAGTTTTCTTCATTTCTCAGATTTCCTACCTTAGCATTGGTTCTGTTCCCAGATTCCTTCTGATCCCAAGAGAACTACAGGCAATATTGTCCCTAGATCCTTTTAGAATTGTATTAAGAGGAAAAGAATTCATGAATATATGCCAGATGTCTCAGGAAATTTTTTCATGCATCTCTTTTTTTGACTACTGTGATCATGTGCCCTGAGCCTTATCACTAGGACCAGAAGACTTTTACTGGCAAGACCCCTCGGTCACATGCCTCAGTGGAAAAGCTCCTGGAGCCAATACTACCAGAATTACTTGGTTTGAGAATGTGGGGGAAAGCTAGGACCTCAAATAAGCCAGCAGCTTTTAGCAGAAGTAGGGTAAATGGAAACTGGAAGGCCAAAAACAAAAAAATTGCTAATAGAAATACAGATGTAAGGTGTTAGAAGACAAATAAAAACTTAAGTGGGTAGATAAACAAAAAGCCAGGAGGGAAAGTCAAAACAAGCTAACAACCAAACTAAAGTACACAACTTGGGGGGGGAGGGGGGAGGGGGGGAACAGTCAGGGAGGGAAGGCGGTAGGCGAACCCTGGGGATTACAAAAATGTGAAACTTATATATGAATAAATTCTTTAATAATTTAAAAAAGAGAGAGAAGGAAAGTGATGGAAAAAAAGACCTTCCTTACATAAACAGTTGTCTATGGCCTTGACTGTAGCTGAAGGAGCTGTTAAGGACAGTGAACAAGCTAAGTCAAAATCCACAGTCCTCACCAGGTACGTCTGTAATCCAAGCACTAGGAGGCAAGAGGCCAGGGATCACTTGAGCTTGCGGGTTTGAGACTACCCTGGGCAACATAACGAGACCTGGTCTCAAAAAAGCAGCCGGGCACGGCGGTGGGTACCTGTAACCCCAGCTATCTGGAAGGCTGAGGCTGGGGATCGCTTGAGAACGTGGGATTGGGACTACCCAGGGCAACAGAGTGAGACTTAGTCTCAAAAAAAATAAAAGAAAGAAAGAAATCCACAGTCCTCCCTCCCAGAGCCCCAAATGTCTCTGCAGCTCAGGTTTCTCTCTCCACATTTAGCTAAACAGCTGCCTTCTGGACAGCCAGGCTGCATATCTGAGAGGCAGTTGAATTCATCATGTCCAAAACATGATTATCAAGTCTGCAAATTCACTCCAGGTCTTGAATTCCTTCTCTTTATCAGTAACCCCCTCCTCTAAAGTAGGAGCCAGGAATCATCATTTAATTCTTTCCTCTCTGTTCCTCCAGAGCAGTTATTTCCATGTCCCTATCACATCTCTGGCCCACTCCTCATTCTTCATCAGTACTTAATGCAATCACAATTGAATCACTTGGGTAATCTGTTTGAATCACTTCCACTGAGCTGGGTCTGTGACAAGAGGTCCATGACAGTCTTTTCATTTTTGTATCCCCAAATCTGTGCTCAGTTACTGGTATTGAATAAGGACTCAAATATTTGTGGAAAGATTAAAACATTTGTCCCAATGATTAAAGCATAGTTTTATGTGCCACCTTCTAAACCCAGCACCATATTATGACCTGTGTGATCTTCTGAAAATGCAAATCTGATGGTATTTTCCTGTTATATTTGCATCTTTCAATAGCTTCCTCATCACATAAAGAAAACCAGTGTTCCTTCAATTTTCAGTTACTGAAAATAACCACTTATTGATTGTCTGAAACGTCTTTAAACCTCCAATTTTAGGCAAACGTTCATCAACTTATGATAATTTCAAAATTAATAACAGTCAAACACTCCTTCTTATCTAATTCCACTTATCCCCTGAGTTTGAGTTTGGAAATCAAGTTCATCTAGCAAGGGAGACAGTATCATTTGCATATACTTAGTATCTGACTATTGGAGAGCAAATAGAGTTTAGTGCGGTATAAGAGTCATAAAAAGGAATGAGTATATTCAGATTCTGGATTTGGTTAGAAGAGTTGAAATAACATCAGAATGGTGCAAAATATCAAAGCAACACAAAGGATGCATATTGGCAGTCAATTATTAAAGTATATATGTGTGTGTGCATGTGGATGTGTGGATTTTATGTTTAGTTATATATACATATATAATTGGATGAATTTTTGTTCTATTCAATTGGAAAGCACCAAGAACTGTGAACCACTAGATAAATCAGTAAATGTCTGGTGCCTCTGACAGATGGTTCTGAGTATTTGGTTGGGACTTGTATCTGGAAACAGGTGAAGTTAATCCTTAAAGACCAGATTCACAGGCAATGAACTCAAAGAACGTATCCCATTCAAAGACTGGGCACTGGATGTTTTATCTTGGGAGGTAGTTGCCAATGAATTTCTAGTGCTTTTTGTTTGGGTTCAGTTCTGGAAAGAATTTCCTCAGGATTTCTGACAATGTATACATGTTTAAATATCTACAATAAAGCTGGGCGTGGTGGCACATGCCTGTAGCTGGGAGGCAGGAGGTCTGAGATCACTTGAGCTAGTGCTTCAAGACTGCCCCAGGCAACATAGCGAGACCTGGTCTCGAAAATGCAGCTGGGCGCAGTGGCATGCGCCTGTAATCCTAGCTACCTGGGAGGCGGAGGCTCGGGATTGCTTGAGTCCGTGGGATCAGGACTACCCCGGGCAACATAGCAAGATCTAACGTTAAAAAACAAAACAAAACAAAAAACCAAACCTACAATAATATGCCCTTGAGTTCCTTCTCCAGAAAATAAAAAAAAGTCCAGAGGAAAGAGGTGATGCCTGCAATGAAGCCTTCTGCGTCACAATCCAATTTCCTGATGCTTTATCCTCGCACTGAATATCCCATTAGGCCAGCTTAGAAAGGGGAAGTTCAAGCTTTTCAAGCCATCAACCACAGCATGTTGGCACACCACTTAGAATCACAGAGATAGCATTTCCTCATAACACCCATCATGACAACAGGGGCCAGATGTATGATTTCACCGCCGTATTAGCATTATAAAGAAATCTTATCTCTTCTCTCACTTCAGTGAGTCATGCGAGTATGTTCCCCTAAGAGAGGAGCATGTTCCAGTGTGGAAAGGCAGTTTTTGTCTTTGCCACCATTTCTTCACAAAAAAACACAGAAGAGACACATGCTCAGTGACTGAGATTGGATCCTCTTCATGATTCTCTTACTTCCCCAAAGCTTAAGATAAGGATGCATGACTGTGATTAGTAAGCAAACAAGGGGCAGTTTAGCAACTGTTAAAGAACCATTGTTGACTAGTTGGTGAGGTGAGAGGCAGAAATGGCTCCAGGATAGGCCGGGCACGGTAGCTCGTGCTTGTAAGCTTCAGCCTACGAAGTGGCTCGTGCTTGTAAGCTTCAGCCTATGAAGCGGCCGGAGCTAGGGATCGCGGTTCGAGTCCCGCCTGGGGCCCGTGGTGAGACCTGGTTCCAAAAAAACAGCTGGGCGTGGTGGCGCGTGCCTGTCATCCCGGCTACCTGGGAAGCTGAGGCTGGGGATGACTTGAGTCTGTGGTACCCCGGGCAACGAGAGCTCGCGGTTCCACCAGCAAAAACAGCGAGACCTAGTCTCAAAAAAAAAAAAAAAAAAAAAAAAAAAAAAAGAAAGAAAGAAATGGCTCCAGGTTTTTATCCTTCTTTGATCCTTGTCCCATGTCGTAAAGCTCTCCACCTCAGCACTGCCCGTGCTGCCAGTGACTTCCTGATCACTCCTCCCCCCGCCCCCTTCCGGACAGTACGGAAGTGACTGTGGCAAACTCACACAGGCAGGTTCTCTATTGATTCGAGCGGATAGCTTAAAAGAGTCCTGGCGCCTTTGGTGAATTTTACAGGTTTTACTGCTTGCTCAGAGAACCAAATACACAGGCCCACCAGGCAAGTAGGCAGGCAAGCATCCTAGCTCCCAGCACCACCACCCCCCCGCCAACCTTTAGGCTTTTTGGCTGCTTCTGCAGTTGAGCACCTCATCCTGCCACAGGTAGTAGTTGTCATCCTAGTAATGCTGCCTAGGCTGCCTCCGCTGTTAGCCTGGCTTTGAGGTTCAGGTGTGCATACTTACGCAAGCGCACATACATGCTCTTTGGGCTCAGGTGTCAACCAATATGGGTATGTATGCCCCATGCCCACACTGCCAAGCACCCTCCTTCATCACCATGACCAAGTCTGCAGTGATAGCCACAAGGCCAATGGCGTACAATGCCCGATGACTGAATTACCTTACAGTGACACATGCAAAAAGCTGGCATAGTTGGGCTGGCTTGTTCTTACTCCTCAGCCTTTGCCATCAGCACATGTTTGGCAACCACGGTGTGGAGCTGAGTTACCCCAATTTTCCAGTCATGTAGCTGAGTCTATCCCAGAGCCAGCTGATACCCAGACATAGGCAAGAACTCAGTTGAAAGTGGGAGAGCTGCCTACATGACCCACAGGCTGGGCTGGCTCCATGGCCATGTGACATAGGACCCTGTGCTAAGAAAGGCTCCATGCTTGGGGAATGTTCTGCTGCCACTGTCTTAGAAGTCTTAATACTTTTGGCCCTGCAGTTTTATTTTGCACTCAGCTCCATAAATGATGTAGACAGTCCTGCCTACATCTTATCACTGACACCTGAGTGAGTCTTGCTGCGCTACAAAGAACCACCCAGCTGGTCTATAGCCTCAGATCGGTGAATTCCTATTTAGCTGATGGAATTTTGTGCTGCTTTTGCATTGGGGGAGTAGTGGATCCTGAGACAGCAAACCTTTTTTTTGCTAGACCTACCTGGCGGGTCCTCTATCAGAATGATCTTAAATATACTCCAATCTGCATTTCACAAAATATTAGGTTAGTTGACACATCGAACCAGAACCAATCCAAGAGGTCTTTTTCGCGCATATGTGTGTTATGCATAGCTCTGGTTCATCCTCCTCCACTAGCAGTTTCCATCAACTGCAACCGAACAACTGTCACACAACGTTGGACGTCCTGCCCTACTTGTGTGCCAGTTGTGCGCTGCGGCCTCCAACCCTGAAATGCCATTTCCTGATGGCTGGTTTAGATTTCTCCCCCAGCATTTTATTTATTTATTTACTTACTTACTTACTTACTTACTTATTTTTGAGACTAGGTCTCACTACTTTGCCCAGGGAAACCACAGGCTCACATTGCCCAGGGTACCACGGACTCAAGCAATCCCAGCCTTAGCTTCCCAGGTAACTGGGATTACAGGCGCGCATGACCAAGCCCAGCTATTTTTTTGGAACTAGGTCTCACTATGTTGCCTTGGGTGGGTCTCGAACCCGAGGACTCAAGCAATTCCTAGTCCCAGTCTCGCTCCATAGGCTGCGATTAAAAGCACTGATTACTATGCCCACCCCCTCCCCCCAGTATTTTATTTGTCTGAAATTTGAGGCTGGTTTGATAAGCCTGTTGACCAAAGCTTTGTAATAGGGAACTCCCCAGAGAAAAGGGAGACTCCAGGTTCCCTGCCCCACCCCAAGAAGGGTGGAGCCGAGGCCTGAGGTGAAGCTAGAGAAGACTGCTTGAAGGAAGGGAGGAGACCAAGAGGAGGACCTAGAGGAGGCACATGGAGCAGAGACATGTGAAGCAGAGGCTGGGCTTGATTCTTGGCCTTGGACTTGTACCAAAGGACGTGGGGACATGGAAGGAGACCCTTGAAAGAGACAGACGTGGGAGAGAGACCTGTGGGCGACTGACAGTGGCAACCTGTATCTTGATGCAGGTTTTGATTTTGCTCTTTTTCCTTTCAGACTTACCTGGTCCCTGCTGCCCCTTTCCCAGGAGGACTGAGACTTTGCCTTAGACTTATGGCAAGTTTTCGGGGCTCAGGGGTCCTACTAGGGCCAGCCCTGTTGACTGCCTCATTTAACCACAAGGGAATAGGAAACTTTAGGTGCTTAATTGGAAACTATTTTGAACTATAGTCTTCTCTTTATTGCACACTGACTGTATTAAAGCTCCTTGATAGGCTTATGCGCTACAGTAAGTTTTATCATGTGTGGTGGGTAGCAGAACCTATTTAGAGCAGGCAAGCTTAGGGGTCCTGGGTGCCCCTCCTTGTACATGCTACCTTGTAACAACATGACTTGTCCCTGTTTTTATTGCTATTTTGACCTTTTAACATTTAGAAATAAAATTAATCAATGTCATACTAGTAAATGTTAGTCTTTTTTTTTTTTTTTTTTAAGACTAGGCCTTGCTTTGTTGCCTGGGGAACCGCAGGCTCACGTTGCCCGTGGTACCATGGACTCAAGCAATCCCCAGCCTCAGCTTCCCAGGTAGCTGGGATTACAGGCGCACGCCACCACGCCCAGCTATTTTTTAGGACTAGGTCTCGCTACACGGCCCTGACGGGCCTTAAACCGCAATCCCTGGCCCCGGCCACGGCTTCCTAGGCTGCCGCTTACAGGCATGCACCACCATATCCAGCCTAAATGAGACTAGGTCTCGCTATTTTTGCCCCTGGAACTGCAGGCCCTTGTTGCCCGGGGTACCACAGTCTCAAGCAATCCCCAGCCTCAGCTTCCCAGGTAGCTGGGATTACAGGCACGCGCCACCACGCCCAGATATTCTTTGGAACTAGGTCTCGCTACGGGCCCCAGGTGGGACTCGAACCGCTATCCCTAGCCCCGGCCACTTCATAGGTTGAAGCTTACAGGCATGAGCCACCGGGCCCGGCCTAAATGTTATTCTTATCTCAGTCCAGGGAAAATTAGTGGTGGATGAAAAAGATTTTTCTATTTTGGAAATGATGTGGCATCTCTGAGCACAATGCAAAGCTCTCTGACAGAGTAAACGTTCATAGAGACAGGAGGGGCGTGCAGCCCTCATTCAGTAAAATCCAGTCTTTAGATATTCATAGCCACACTTTCCATTCACACTTTCCCTTTCAGCTGCTTGAGTGAAATCATCACATTCACAGATGCTCCTGCCCTAGCAGATCCTGAAGTCCTGTTCACTAATTATGCTGCCGAGCGGTGCTTGCACTACTATTTTTATCATTGCTTTTACACTTCAATGAACCACTTTTTAGTCACTAATCTATTTTTGTTAATCAGCACCGTAACACAACATAATTGTAACAACAAAATATGCAAATTTCACACACATAAGCAATAATATGCAAATAATGTCACTAAAATGAACGATAGTCTAGTAACAGCATTTTAAGCACACCTTGTGAAGAGTCCGCCTAGGCTGAGCCACCTGCATGCTTGAATAACATGAAGAACACAATGGTGAGCCAGGCACGGTGGTGCGCACCTGTAATTCCAGCGCTAGGAGGCTGAGGACAGGGATCACTTGAATATGCGGGTTCAAGACTACCCTGGGCAACATAGTGAGCCCTAGTCTCTAAAAAATAGCCAGGCATGGTGGTGCATGTCTGTAATCCCAGTTACCTGGGAGGCGGAGCTAGGGATCGCTTGAGTCCATGGGTCTGGACTACCCTGGACAAAATAGGGAGACCTAATCTCAAAAAAAAAAAAAAAAAAGGTATGGGGTTATCTTTCTTCCATGTCCAATTTATAAAATTCTTACTCACATATGATGCCACAGAAGCTTCCAAACTATTTGAGAACCATTTGTTTTATAGGTAAATTGATCACATTTTAAAAATAGTGGCTTAAAAGATAATGTCTGAAGGCTGTGACATGGGATATAAGCCATTCCATATACAGGTCCCTAGGTCAGTGTAGACACAATGCTATCTACTAACTGAGAGCTGGGATCATATCATGGGGTCAGACACCGATCTAACCATCTCTGACTGACTCTCTTATTTCAAACTCACAATAGTGCTCAAGTAGTTACCAGTGTTGTTATTATGGATTTACAGATAGACAATGAAGAAGGTTACAGACTAACTTTCTCAAATGCACAAAGGTAGTTAGTGAGAACCAAGCAGGAATCCAACTCCAGACCTGTCTATCTCTTGATGACTGTGTTGCTTGTCAGTGCTCTCTCCTCACCTCTGTGGACTCCCCTGCCTGCCCTCCCTTGCACATGCACCTCTGTATGCCCTGGTCACGTCATGTCTCCGCCCATGTCCCAGGGAATTCACCTGCCATCTGTATCTGTTCCCATCTTATTTCCTCTGTCTGGAATGCTGCTTCTCCACTTGACACCTCGGTGAACTTTCACTCACCCTTCAGCACCCAATTTAAGAGTCTTCGCGATAAAGTCTCTCCTTCCACCCACATCCAAGGATTTTTACCTTGTCTGCAATATCAGCCTAAAATTTATTTCTTTCCATTCTCCAGAGAAAGAAGCCAAAATGTCTGGAGTGACAGCTGAGTTATTAAGAATTACAATATGACAGAACATAATTTACTACATTGTATCTGATTATTCCCTGGTCTGTCATTAGTTGACTCCATTTATTGACTTATGCCTCAATGAATAGGCAATTCCTTACCTTAAAATGTTATTCTCAAGCAATCGGAGAACAGAATTAATTCTTATTGCATCTATAATAGCAACTGGTTAACTTCGTGAGGCAAAGAGAATATATCCTCTATTTCATGCTCTCCAATTTACTCTCTGAAAGTGAGACCCATGATAATAAGTAAAGTTGCAGAATTCACTATCTCCATGATAAATAAAATAAAAAGTGATCCACGGGGCAGGGGGAAACAGCTCTATCAAGATGGCAAAGAGGGATCACTAGTTCTACTGGCCATTAAGAAACAGTAAGTGAATCAGTTATTTCTCTCCGAAGAGAGAGTAGCGGTAGTGGTTTAATTTAAAGCAACAGTCTTTCGAACACTTACTTCACCAGTCCACATTTTGGGCCTGTACTCCCACAAGTGTGTGTGTTTATTTATAGCTCATGCACGTATGTGTACTATGGTAGCACCATTTGGTGTATTACAAAACACTCATGAAATGGAAATGAAAAAAACGACATGAGGAATAAACAGAAATAGAAGTTCTGTTCTTTTTCTTCTTCACCCAGTGGATCTATTCCAACACGATCAAAAACTTCTAGTCTTCATATTGTTCACAAGTCATTTATCACTCAGACCCTCAGTTGCCTCACCAGTAAAAGAGAAGCCATAATTACACTTTCTTCATAAAGTTGAGGATTAGAGTCATTTGACATTTATTCAAGTCACCGAGACTCCATTATAAATAAGGCACTGTTCTAGGAACGGGGCCTGGAGCTAGGTAAAATGCTTAGCTTAACGCCAGGCATGTGGAAAGTGCTCAGGGCATGTTTTCATGACTATTCCTAAAACAGGGCAGCTCATGCAGAGCCTTGAAAAAGCACAGACCGAATCAAATGCTTTCAGCATAGCTACAGAACTATAGGGAACAAGTTCCCCTCCTCACCTTTAGGGGTCAAGGGTATCATCTCAACAGACATGCTCAAAGGATAGAGAGGAAACACTGCCTCGTGGTGGGTGAAAAGACTCTGACTTCCAGAGTCCAACCCTGGCTCCACCTACAAGGCAAAGCCCTTGGAAATCCAGCTCCCAGGGTCACTCAGTGAACCCAGGCACCAGGTCATTTCCAGACGCAGGTGCCAAGCTGGTTTCAGGTACCCAAGCAAAAGGCCTGCCACCTGCTGACCCAGACACCAGACTGTTCACCAAAGGAATCCAGGAATCAGCCCACCCATGGACACCCCCAGATGATCTCCAGAATATCTGGCTGGGCAGACTAAAGTTGGAAACAAGATAAAGTTACTGCTCTTGCCACTTTTATTAATATAGTATTAGAAGTCCTAGTCAGAGCAATAAGGCAAGAAAAAGACAGATAGAGGCACCCAAATCAGAAAGGAAGTAGTAAAGTTGTCTTTGGAAGAGATATTATCTTAGATAGAGAAAATCCTAAAAATTCCACCAAAAAAAAATTTATGGCAAATAAAATGAATTAAGAAAAGTTGCAGGATACAGAACAACCTACAGAAGTCAGTTGCATTTTTATACACTAACAACAATATGGGAAAGAAACTCATAACTAAAGCAGTTCTATTTGCAATAACATCAAAAAAATACCTGGAAATAAATTAAGATGGTGAAAGACTTGTATATTGAAAATTACAAAACATTGATGAATGAAATTGAAGACACAAATAAATGGAAAGATACCCCACATCCAAAGATCAAAAGAATAAATACTGTTAAGCCGGGCGCGGTGGTGCACGCCTGTAATCCCAGTGCTGGGAGGCTGAGTCCTTGGGTTCAAGACTACCCTGGGCAACACTGAGACCTAGTCTCTAAAAAATAGCCAGGTGTGGTGGCGCGAGCTTGTAATCCCAGATACCTGGGAGGCTGAGGCTAGGGATCACTTGAGTCCTTGGGTTCAGGACTACCCCCAGCAATATAGCGAGGACTAGTCTCTAAAAAAAAAAAAAACCTGTTAAAATGCCCATATTGGCCGGGCATGGTGGTGCATGCCTGTAGGTGGCAGCCTAGGAAGCCATGGCCGGGGCCAAGGATCGCGGTTCGAGTCCCACCGGGGGCATGAAGCGAGACCTAGTCCCAAAAAAACAGCTGGGCATGGTGGTGCACGCCGGTGATCCCAGCTACCTGGGAAGCTGAGGCTGGGGATTGCTTGAGTCTGTGGTACCCCGG
>PVHY01029754.1:0-13999 GCA_004024945.1 Uropsilus gracilis | reverse complement strand
AGTGAAGATCGATGATGCCAATTTTGAGCACATCAATTCCTGCACTGGGCACCGATGGGGAGGGATTAAGCTGGGGGCCGCATCGCTGGGTGGGACTTAGGACAACTGCACCCTCCAAGGAGATCTGATTGTACCGACTTATCCAACAGATAGTAAGCGGCTTCCCGCCCCTGGCAGATGGGCTGTGACAATGAGTCTTAAGGCTGGCTCTGCCTCTGGCAAGAAGGCTGCTGCACGCCCCCGGGCATCCTCCCTGAGAAGGGCAATGGCAACAACCCTGCTCCTTGTACCCCAGCCCCGAGCCTCTCCCCCACCCTGCAGCATCTAGTTTCTTTCTTCAACTCTGCCTCATGCTGTGATTCAGGCAAACTGAGTTGAGAGATGACAATGGACTGTATCAAATAGAGAAAGCTGGAGTCCTCTAGCGACAGCCTCTAGAGCTGTTTGCATACTGACTGGCTGCCTTCATTTCTAAAGTCGTAGCTTTTGTTTTGGGCTTTCTGAGGGTGGGCTTGAGTCATGTCAGCCTCCGGAGAAGCGCTTGCCCCAGTGCGGGAGAGGGTGGGGCAGGGCCAGCTGCCTGTGAAGTGGTACCAGTCCAGAGTGCCTGACTTGTGGGCTGGCGTGCAGAGCCCAGGACAGCTGGGACCTGGCCTGTGACCCCAGTGAGGTCATGGGGCAGAGGAGATGCCACTAGAGATGGGGGCCCCGCAGTCTCTTGTCCAGCCTGGTGGTTGCTCTGGCCACTTTTCTAAGCCTGGTAGTTTATGGGGTCTCAGCTGGGAGACGCCTCCTCTGTGCCATGCCCCGTCTCCCTGTCTTAGTCTCAGAACTCGGAGGCACGAGACACCTTAACATTTGCTTTTCCCAGTGGCTCACTTGACCGCAAAAACAATTCAGAGGGGATGTCGGCAGAAACTACTGTGAGAACAACCAGCTGTTACTGTTCGTGGGAGCAAAAAGTCAAGAAATGGCGTTTACAGCCTCTAAGAATTGCTTCCAGGTGACCTGGAATTGGGGGCATAACTTTAGGTGAACCATGCCCTTTATGGGTGACTCTACTTGGGGGTAGTGCACAGTGACCTTGCTGAGGTGAGGCCATCCTGACTATGAAGGAGGAAGCCCCCAGCCCTGGAAACTGTCCAGTTACTAAATCTTGCTTCTAAGCCAGGGCGTGCTTTCAGGGAAGAAAAGTGAGGGAGAAGCTGGGTTTAGATGAAATCGAGAGGGAATATGTTCTGACCAGTGTGATGTTCAAGGTGGTTAAAAGGGCAAGGAGGCTTCCTGCTTCCTTCAGATTTGAAGACGGGTAACCAGCCACCTGCCTCAGATAATGTCACGACCGTCTGCCCGGGCACAGGGCTGCACTGGGAGGTGTTCAAGCCTTAGGAGCCTGGACATTGCCGTGGGACAAACTGGTAGTTGCAAGCATGTCTCGGGGGGCTCTTGGGCCTCAGAACCTCAGACTCCCTGCTATGAGCTGAGTTCTGTCTCCTCAGTTCATATGTTGAAGCCATAACCCCCAGTGTGGTGGTTGAGAAGGGGCCTTTGTGAGATATTTGGGGTAAAGTGAGGCCACGAGGAAGGGCCCCGGTGTTGGGATTAACACCTGTGAGAAGAGACACCAGTGAACTCACCATCCCCCTTGAGAGGCAGCTGCCTGCAAGCTGGGAAGAGCCTGCACCAGAACCCAACCACGCTGTCCTGCCTTCAGAACAGCGAGAAGCAGGTTTCTGCTGTGTTAGCCACCCACCTGTCATCTTTGTGCAGCCTCACAAGGAGCCTGAGGCACCGGCCAGTGAGGCCCAGAAAAGGGCGCTGTCTGCGGAGGGCACAGATGGGTCAGTCAGTGGTCAGATGTAGGTGGTGGGAAGCATGGTTAGCCCTCCAGGCAGTGTCCTGGCACTCAGTGGGATGGCAGTCACGGGGGTAGTTAACTACCAGGCTTCCTCTCAGCTACAGGCTTGTAGCTGCTTGCTTAACTCCTGCTAGGGGAAAATACCAGAGTTGAACCTTTCCTGTGTCTTGAAAAACAAACCCAAGCAACCAAGCAAAGAGCCCTTTATCAAAACACCCTGGGCTGTGTCACTCCCTGACACTTTGGGGGCGAACAAGTGATTTTCCTGCCCAAGAAGCAGGAGGACAAAGCCTGACACTCAGGGGGTCCCCTGGCAGGAGCTGTGCAGTGTCTGGGAGCGCCCCCTACCTGATCCTTAATGACTTAACTTGTCTCCATGTCTTGGGTGCTGGCAGAAGATGCGCGAGTCGGAGGGAGGCAGAGACACAGGGCTGTGTGCTCACAGCGGCGGCCGTAGCTGGAGAGCCTGCGTCTCCGTGTGCTGGCTCTGCACACCCACCCTGGGTGGTGGCCCCGAGAGCCCTGGATGCTCATGGCAGAACTAGTGGGCTCAGCAGGAGAACGAGTGTCTCTTTGCAGCCCGCTCACGACATCAGCATCCTCAGAAAGGTTGTCCAGAGCAAAGGCTGACGGTGCCTCTGCTTGCAGGTGTGAGGCCCATGAGGCGCTGTCTCCCCACACCTGCATGACCCATGTCCCACTTCATCTGGCCTCACCCCAGCCGTGTGGCCAGGGTCAGCCTCACAGGCTGCTGTTGTCCTTGCCTCTTGCAGGGGGGTGGGGTGGGGAGGGGAGACGGACGCTCATTCGTGATGCCTGTGGCCCTGGCTGGCTTTCTGCCTGCCAGCTGTCCCTGGGCTCTGTGACTCGGCCGACAGGTTCCTGTTCCAGGCTGGCTTCGAAGGCCCTCCCTGGCGCTCTCCTGGGAGCCAGGATGGCCTCGAGGAGGAAGGAGTGAGCCCTGGGTACTCTGCTGCCGGATGCTCTGCCGCACTGGCCAGCTGATGTGGCTGCTGCTGGGTGCCAGGGCACCCTTGCGGACAGGCTGGGCAGCTGAGCACAGCGCCCAGGTGTGGCATTGGCTTGTTGCCTCGCCCGCCAGCAGCTCTTGTTCCTGCAAGAAGCACACCTTGAATCACCACATCCGAGTCCCGATGTTTCCCTTGAGCTGAAGAGCTACGTTCCTCGTTCTGAGTTCTGGAGGGAGCTACCGGGGAGGAAACGCCTTGTGCTCACCAGGTTTCTCCCTTCTGCAAAGACAGACATGAAGGTTGATCTGGCAAGTGTACTAAGCAGCAGGCTCACTGCTAGCCCTCACAGGCATGTCCTCCACTCTGGGACCTTGGGATAGGGGCCCAGGGGACTGTCCCCAGTACCCCGGGTACCTTCATTTAACCAGCAAGACACCGGGCCCAGAGGGGCCTCAGTGCGTTTTCAGTGTCTGGAGGGGAATGAAGGGCAGCGGGGGGTGGAGGTCATTAATGGATAGCGGGCAGGGGGTAGGGGGTATTAACGGACAGCATGTCATGGACAGCGTGCTCTCTGCCTTCCAGGAGCTCTTGTTCAGCAGGCCGTGACCCTGGAGCCCCAGGAAGAGCAGGCCCTGCAACTACCAGGCACAGGAGGAAACAGCTTGTTGCCTGCGTGTGGGGGTGGAGTTGTGTCGTTCGCTACTATGTCATAAATCATTCCGACTGCGTGGCTGGAGAGAACTCTGTCTAGGTTCTGAGGCAGGAATGTGGGGTGGCCTCACCGGGCCCCTCATCTTGCAGCCCAGTCATTGAGGGCAGACTGGGCTGGGATGGAGGGTCTGCTCCCGAGATGGCACTTGGCCCCCACCTGGTCCCTGGCTACGTGTGCCTTTGACATGTGCCTTTTCATCAGGCTGTTCCAGTATCTTCAGAAAACAGGCAGCCACTTCTCCCAGAGTGCATGAGCCGAGAGAGCCAAGCGGAGGCCACAGTGTTTCTTTATCTCACCACCCCCCATGTCCTTTCTGCAAACTTCTGTGGGTTGTGCAGGCCAGTCCTGCTCAGTGTGGACAGGGCGACAATGCCAGGACAGGGGTCACCGGTACCCATTTTGAAGGCTGGTCCCCAGGTCACGTCTGCTGACAAAGAGCCCAGCAGTGGAAGGCGGAATCTCCCAGTTTCCCAGAGTCTGCTCTCACACAGTAGCAAACTGTTGGTTTAAGTAAACTGAGGCAAGCAAGAGAAAATGAACTTATTAAAGAATCCAGGATGAGAACTCAAGCTCCGAATGGCGTGCAGTCGGCTCCGAGACAGAGGCCCAAATCCGGGGCTTTTCCATGAGGCTATGAAAACAGTCTAAGGATTTCTACAGAGAATCCTGGTGGGTTCAGGCTAATGTATCTATCTGATGTCTGTTCAGGGAGAACAAAGAGGGCTATTATAATTTACCCTATTTAGAGCCCTCTCTTCTGGGCCTGGGAGTATCAGCACCGTCACAGTCCTTGGAGCTGAGGCTGTTTGAAGTTCCTGATTTGCCTGGAGACAGCATTTTCCTCGCTGCAGTTTTTTTTACGATATCAGACCAGCTTCATCTCGACCAGTGACGTGTGCCCTTTGCTCCGGACTGGGCAGGGGTGCCCGCTTCGCTGTTAGCCTTGACTCACAAAACTGACTGCCCCCGTGGGGCCTACACAGGAAACTCAACCTCGGGCCCTGCAGCCTAGCCGGGAGAGCTCACGTTCACCACAGAGGTCCTGCTGGTGCCCTGGAGTCAATCCGGAGTTGCCCCTGCTTCAAAGGGCTCTCTTGCCCAGCCTGAGCCGAAGCTGCGGCCTCACCCTCCCCTCCGGGCTCTACACCTGCATTTACCTGTGGTTCCAGTTCTCGAAAAGCAACTTTTGCTTTGCTGACCTAGATTGGTCTTAGCAAAAGCAAGATGCACCCCTGGGTCCAGGTCGTCAACCCCGATGAAGTTTATTTAATAAGGGAATGCGTTCCAGTTGGATTCTCGAGATGGAATTATGGGTTCATTTGAAGCAAAGTAGAAGGTGCAGTGAACTCAAAGGTCGAGGAGAAGTTAATAAACACTGTTTCCAAAGCAGACGTGATGTTTCTTCTGAAAAATGCAATGTTTCCAGAATGACATTTCCATTTCCCCAGCTGCGCGCGTGGCTGGCTGTCTCCCTCTCATAACTGGCCTGCGGGGCTAAATCCCATCGCAAACAGGTATTTAGGCCTCAGCTCCATCGCCTCAGAATGGCTGCCCCTCAGATTTCCCTCAGGCCATGGATGCTGTTTGTGCCTGGGGGCACAGCTGCTCTTGGGAAAAACCTGAGCTTCGCTTTCAGTCCTCCAGCATCCAGGGAGGGCTTGCCAAGTAGCACCAGACCCCTCTGGTTCTGGTGATTGGTTTCCAGTGAGCCTATGACCCACCCAGGCCAGGTGGGTCAGAACCAGGACCCAATTCTGGAACTTTCCTTGACCTGGTCGACTTACTGGTCTCCCATCTTCTGGGCACTTGTGCATCAACCTGGAGACCTGGGAGATGGAGGGGCCGGGAGCTTAACCTTGGGTACCCTGGGTCCAGCCTGAGCCTGATCCAGCCCTGTGGTTCTCTCCTGGCTGAAACGAGTCTGGATGTCATTTCTGTCACACGGCACAGGTTTCCTTTGCAACAACGAGGTGGCTCCCCTCTCCTGCCCCTGTGGGACCTGGGCTGCTGTCTGGTGTGTGCCCAGCTGCTGGGGTGACCGAGGCAGACCTGCCCTGCACTGCATGTGGCGTGTGTAGACACCCGCTCCCTCGGTGCATCTTGGGGGCTTCCTGTCACCTGCTGCAAGTAGGTCTCACGGTTGTAGGCTTGGCAGGTAGAAACAACCCTGAGACTAGTGGTCAGACTGTCCCAGCTAGCACATGGCCTGTCCACGCACTGCCAGCTCCCTGTGTGAGAGAGTGACGCTCGGGCCACAGGCTCATTCACTATAGGCTCTTCTCTAGCCCTGGGCTTCCCTCCTACTTCCACCCCAGAGCCTTGCTTCACCAGGGAGCCTCCTTCTTCTGCCTCTTCGGTGCCAGGGTGCTCCTGCCTTTCCCCTGAAGCACCACGCAGAACAAGGCCTGGACACAGAGCAGAGAGCACCCACCGGCCCCTCAGCCCTGTCTTCCAACGGCTGACCTGCTCCCCTCTCAGCCAAGCTTCCTGGGAGCCCCCTTGAGTTGTTTTCTCCCATTTCCATTGTTCACCTCAGTTTTCTCTGTTAAAAGGGACCAGTTTCCTGGCAAAGCCATTGTGACCAGCACCACAGATCACAGCCCAGTGGGCGTCAGGGCATGTGGGAGGCACTGTGCCCTCCTGATGCCCCCAGCTCCTGGGCAGCAGGCTCTGTGGTCCAGCTGGCCCAGCTCCACAGCCTCATCCTCTGGTCAATTTCTCTGCCTCTCTCCTTCCAGGCCTCCTGGAGTTTTGTCGGTAACTTACTGCCCTTCTCCACGTGGGCTCGTGACAGCTGCCTGGACGGTTACTAACCAGCTCTGTCGCTTGCTTCCCGATGCTTCTCTTGTCCTCTCCCAGCACTCAGGACGGTTCACCGCATCATAGCTACAGCTGGAGGCTCCCAGGTGCCTCAGATTCAGAATGTCTGACAGGAATTTCTGCTTCGGGGCGGGACAGAGACTGGGCTGACCCTCATGGAAACCCAGACAGCCTGCCTGCAATGGCTGCTCTCACACGCTGGGGCTGAAGACCCCACGGGGTGGGAGTGTGAGCAGGGGAGCCTGCTTGCCTGAGTTCGCTGCCCAGTGGTTTCCAGGGTGCGGCATCCACACAGGCCCAGCAACTCCCCCGGTGGAGAGATGAGGGGAGCAAAAACGGCTGGAATTTGTAAGGTAGAACTTGGCGGGGAGGGCGCTCTGGAGGCTGTTGGTTCCCATCAAGCTTTCAGCTGAGGAAGGGGAGTTGGGGGGAGGCCTGAGGCTGCTGAGATGGCCCCTGGGGGATGGGGCAGCACAACCTCGGGAACTCACACAGGGCCGGGAAAGGTTATTTTCCAATTTTTTAATTTTTATTTTTTTAATTTGATTGAACGTGCATATGTGTGTGTGTGTGTGTGTGTGTGTGTGTGTGTGTGTGTGTGCATATATTTTCACATAATGGTCTACCCTGGGATTCTCCCACCACCTTATCACACCTGAAAAATCTTAATCTCCTGTGCCCTCCCCCTCCCCCTCTCTTGCTCTATGCTTCAGCTCTGTTGGCAGTTTTAAAGTTTTCTTGTCTGTTGGCTTTCCCTATATCCCTCCTATAAGTGAGACCATCCCGTATTTCTCTGGTTACTTTTCAATAACCACGGTGGAGAAAGCTGATAAGACACAAGCATCGGAAATTACTCAGTGCCCATAATTTAGATAAAATGGGAAATTGCTTAAAAGACACAAAATATCAATATTTATCAAGAAGATGTAAGATAGCACAAATAGTCCTACATCCGTTAAAGAAATTAAATGCACAGTTAAAAATCCGCCTACAAAGAAAATACCAGGCTGGGCTGCTGTGTGTATCTCTTCCCATTGGCTTGGCTCTCTTCAACTTCTGCAGTTTCATAGGCTCAGGACTCACACATCTTTTGCTACAGTTGTTTCAATTTCTGCTGCTAATGTGAATTGTATAGTTTCATGTTTAAACTGATGGTTATTGGTGGCAGATGGAAGCATAATGTGCTTGTGCATTTTGGGCCTCTCTTTACAAGTCAACCAAACAAACGCATAAGTTCTCTGAACTTTCCAGAGATTCCTTAGGGTCTCCTACTTAGGTGAAGATGCTGTCAGCAATGCAGATCTTTACTCCTTTCCTTGACCAATTGTATGCGATTTTCTTCTTTTCATGCCTTGTTGCCTTAACTAGCTAACTAGCACCTCCAGCACAGAAGTGAGTAGAAGTAGTAAGAGTGGTAACCTTCGTCTCCTTGTTGGTCTGTGACTTTTCTTTTCTTTTTTCTTTTTTTTTTTTTGAGACTAGGTCTCGCTATTTTTGCCCATGGAACCGCAGGCTCTCGTTGCCCGGGGTACCACAGACTCAAGCAATCCCCAGCCTCAGCTTCCCAGGTATTTGGGATGACAGGCGCGCGTCACAACACCCAGCTATTTTTTTGGAACTAGGTCTCGCCACGGGCCCCAGGTGGGACTTGAACCGTGATCCCTAGCCCCAGCTGCTTCATAGGCTGAAACTTACAGGCACGAGCCACCGTGCCCGCCGGCCTGTGGCTTTTCATCTTTCCCACTGAGTCTGATGTTGGCAGAATGATGGCCTGTCATCTAGTAGATTGATTGTTTCTCGCTCGCTGAGGCTTTTGATCAAGGCTTTGGCCCACACCCTTGCCAGCTGCTTCCCCTTCTGCCCTATGCTGCCTCTTCTTACCCCTTCAGGCTTCTTAGCAACACTTTTCCAACAAACCAGTTGCACTCAAGAGAAGCAAGCGTTGATCCACACCTGGCCGACTGTCAACTCCTTTGCTGTCCAACTTTTCTTTTAGAGACTCAAATACAGGATTCTGCTTATGAGGAAACCACCTCAGCCTGTCTCCCTCTTAGGGGCTCTGTTGGCAGGTAGTAATGATGCGACCACCTCCCCATTATTCCCTCTAGTCTGGCTAATCAGCAGCTGGAAACGAAGCCGTGTTCACCTGCACTCACCTTGTCTGCAGGTAGGAACACCGCAGCCTCTGCACTCAGCTTCCAGAACTTTGCCTCTCTTCATGAGGTTCCGCTGCAAAGGTTGCACCAGACCAGAGAGGCCTTTGTTCTCTGCTGCCCCTGCTGCGGGGAGCTGAGCTGTGTCCCACAAGGCGGCTGGAGAGGGCAGCTGGACCCCTGGCTACTGTCCTCAGGCCAGTTTCCCCAACTCTGCACTTTGCATGAAAAGTTCAGTCATCCCAGCCCCCCAGGCATTGCAGTTCCCAAATGACACACTCTGTTGCTCTGCAATTAAGCAATAATGCAATCAGAACTAATGCCGCAAAGATGATGATCTGTGGGGCCCATTCAGGAAAATGCTCCATTTAAATATTGAGCTTGGTGCAGAGAAAGAATAAACAGACATATTTCTTCTTCTTCTTTTTTTAAAATTTTACATAAAAAGGAATGGGTCTCCAAACACTTGTGGGTTTTATGAGTCATCACTTCTGCTCAGCCCGTAGCTTTGCTGTGAGAAGCATGGGCGGCATCTCCCCTGTGACTTCCACTCCGCTGTCTCCGCCATGCAGTGGGGGTGGATCACAGGCAGTTCACCCCCTCACCACTTGTGTTGCCCCTCCGATGCCTTGCAGGCTGTGCCTGGGGAACTAATGACAGCTGCCTCCTACCTTCTACCCATTTCTCTCTGTGGCCAGTGGGGAGGGCCCTGACTCAGTGCCATGGGGGAGGGGCCAGGGGGCAGGCCAGCTCTGACCTGGGGTGTCACTGACATGGGCCCTATAGGATGGGCTTCCCGGGCTGGTCTGGCCTCTGTCGGGATGGGGCTGTCTGTCGGGGCCCAGTGAGCAGGCAGCACAGCTCACCCTCAGCAAGGTACCCAGCAGCCTGAGCAAGTGGAGGCTTCCTGCCTTCTGACTAAAGCGCGCTTTCCTATTTGAAAAGGTGGTAATGATGGGGACCCCTCCCCATGTTCTTACTCAAATTGTTTTCTATTAAGTTATTATGTGAAACTGACTGGTCTTCGAATGTTTTAACTATAAAAAATGACTAATTTGCTATTATTTGATTGTTTGACAAATAGGAAATTTGGATCATTCAGCCTAATAATTTTACTGGTTCCTGAGAAACCAGACATGGAAGTGTCTGGCTGACACAAGGATCTGGTGGGTCTGGAGCCGAGTTTGGTTTCTGCCACTCCAGGGACCTTGGAACCCCCTTGCCCAGATGAGGCTCAGCCCTTGTTGTGTGAGTGGAACTCACGGCCGCATCCTTCCTTCTCACAGGGTCACGCAGACAATGGGCATTAACTTGCTTCTTAAATGGTAGCGTGCCTGGGACTGTCATCTTGACAACCTGCGGTTGGGGTGACTGTCCTGGTGGTGAGCGTGTCCTCTGCTGGGCTCTCAGGGAACCAAGTGTTCCTTCTTAACGCCCTGCTTCTTTCTCTTTGGATGAAGACACCGACACGTTGCTCCAGGGGCTGGCCTTCGTGGCCTCTGAGAAGCCGGGTCACGTATTTGCTCTGGCGGCGTCTCATCAAAAGTTAGAACAATTGGGTTAAAAAGTGCAGAAATCAATCTGTCAGTTACTTTGTCTCCAGAAGGTTATGCAACCGGTTTGGATCTTTTAAAAAAAGAAATTGACTTAAAAAAAAAAAAACCTTGAAATTCAGTTTTCCCTGCTCAGAGTGGCTTAGAGACCATGTTATTTATAAAATGTTTTGAAATTCTTAGTGAGAATAATATCAAAGAGGGAAAAGTATCATCCTCCAAGAAGACATTTCTAACTTTTAAATCTCATAAAGCGACTTTACTCAGCATTCTACTTATCCAAAAGCTCTGCTAACTGTATTTTTGTAAAGGACTTGCTAGCACGGTAGATGGTACTCCTGTTACAGACTTGGAGGACCCGCAGGCGGTGCGGCAACTCGAGGACCTCCGAGCCTGTAGTGCAGCTGAGTTGGCCTATGGAAACCACAGGTGCTGCCGGTTCCCTGCCCAGGTCTTCCTGGTGCGTGTGGCAGGGTTTCCAAGCCCCCACACCTGTCACAGGGCACAACAGCCTGCAGTGCCAGGGAGAAGTTCCTGGCAGTGACAGACAGGGGCAGGTGTGTGCACACTGGCCACCCCTTGGGTGGGATAACTGAGGTGTGATTTTCAGTCTCCCGATGTTCGCCAAGGTAACAGGCCTGATAACACACCCTCTCTCGACTGCCTCCCTGCCTTCCCTCCCCCCTGCAGAGTCACAACCTCCCAGACAAACTGTTCGAATTTCCATCTTGGGCTTGATTCTGGAGCTCCCCAAACTAAGCCATCCAGTGACCCAGGCGTGGTACGTGGGTGGCCATCTCAGCCAGAAGTGCAGGATTATCCGGAGCTGCTGGTCCCCAGCTGGCTGGTTGACTGCTCAGTGTATTATTTATAACAATTGCAGTTACAAGCACTTCTGCACTGTCCCCAGAGATTTGGTTGTTTTAGTCAAGTTGTTAATTTACTCACTTTCTGGGAGCAGCCCCTCAACTTACCTTTGGGGATAAAGCTTCTTTCTCCTCAGTCCTTGCCTCTAGTGACAGGGTTATGACTCACACCCAGCTAAGGAGTGCGCCATGTCTGTCTGGCTGCGGTGATTTGTTCATAACACAAACCAGAACCATGAGAAGACAACCCCAGGCTTCTGCTGGCGCTTTGGGAGAAGAGGTGGCCCCTGCCTCCTGCTGGTGGCTGAGCTGGCAGGAAGTAAACTAAGGAGTCATCACCTGGAGATGGGCTGGCCTGGGACTCATGTTAGCTGAGAGGAAAGCAGAGCTAGGAGATGAAGAGTTAGGGCTAGTGACACCCCCTTCCCCTCCTCCCCCCAAACCTGGATGTGCCCGCACTTTTCATTGCTGAGCTGTTTTTCTATTACAGAAATGAGGGCTGGAAGGCAAGGCTGATTGCTGCAGGTGGCACCCATGAGGGTGGGCACAGGTGACAAGAAGTAGCCCCGGATGAGACAGGCCTTCAGGGCGAGAGGAACCCATGGGGTGGAGACTCTGATAAAGGTTCCAGAAGCTGCAGAGGTGTGCATCCTTCTAGGGTTTGGCCATCCCTGAAGGGTGGGCATCCTGGAGGTTGGCCACTCTGGGAAGAGGAAAAAGCCTCTAGAATTCTGCTCAAGCACAGGCCTTTGTTTGAAAACTGGAAGCTGAAGTCCTCAAGGACAGGCGAGGTGGAGCTGCTAGATGCGAGTCTGTGGGCCTTCCAGAGAGGGGAGTGGTAAGAGGTGCGCGGTGCCATCTTGGCACCTTATTTGGAATACAAAAGATGCTGTCTTGGAAACCTGATCATTTGCTTAGGACTTTAGCGCACTGGAGAGTAACTGGGGTAAGATCACTGGTCACTTATGGCCTCGGTGACTCTCTGTGTTTCCTCATGTGGTCAGTACATCTCATTACTGTTGTCCCCTGAACCTGAGTGGTCTTGCCGTTGTGTGAATGGGTAGAAGAACCCAGACAGCTGTGGTCTCAGTGTTGGGCCCCTCCTGGCTGAGTTTCAGTGTCCTTTACCACCTGGTCATTCCTGGCACTTGAGCCAATCTGAACTGTGGAGAGGATTTCCCTGCAGGAGGCAGGGGTTGCTTCTCATCCATTGCCTCCTTGGTGGGGATGGTGGGTTGGGAAGAAAACTGGCTCTGCCACCAGGCCTGCAGCCTAATTCCGAGTCTGATGTGTTGGGAGACTTGCCTTGGTGGCCTTGAAAGCATCTCTCAGGATGTGCACAGTGGCGACATGCAATGCTGGTGACATGTGTCATGGCTGCCCCTGGTGTCCAGCTCAGGGCACAGCCCCACCGCTCAAGACCTCACAGACAGGTGGTTTGGTTTGCAGAAGCGCCCCTAAGACTGTGTTGCTGCCCTAAATGAGCACTACCCCAAGCCTTGTGGGTGGTCTGCATGATACCTTGGCCATCTGGCCAGGGATAGGACAGACACGTGCAGGTGGAGCCCATGGCTGAGAGGGGGCAGTGAAGGGGCAAATGGGGTGTCTGTGGGCCAGAATCTAGCCCAAGTAAGGGCAGGAGAGATGGGGGCACAGGAGCAGGAGAATTACAGGGGGCTGGGGCCTGGGTGACTTCTTGGACCTTCCAGGGACGGGACAGAGGGTACAGATGATGCAAGCTGCTGTGGCCAGCTGATGTAACGGTGCCAAAAGGATTGTGTCAAAATGTAAAAGTCACTGTTTTAAATTAATCAGCAATGTTCCCATCACCATCCCTGGCCAACGACGGGGTGAGGCGAGGGGCTGAGGTCTGATTTGATCTAATTTGATCATTACTTGGTGAAAGTAATTACTTGGCTGAAAGTTTAATGGTTTGGTTTGTAGGCTGAGTTAAATGTCCCCGTGTAAAAAAAGCCCCATCAAAATGTCATTGACAACTCACTCCTTATCATATCTCAACCAGCAATAAGTCTTCCTTTTAATCTCTGCTGTGTGTGGAGGCGGGTGGGCACTTAGGCTGGAGGGAGACGAGCATGTCCTCCCCGCTGAGGCCGAGTGCCTGCTGCCCACGGCCAGAGCCGTGGGTCCACCCGAAACCTGGACTTGCAGGCTTAGCCTCAGACCCCTTCCAGAGGTCTTGGGTGGCTGGGTGCACAGAAGAGTGCAGGGAGCGCCAAAGCCACTGTGGGATCACCCCAGTCTCTGACTGGCAGGAGGCCGGGCTGGGATGGCAGCCATATTGGTATCACGACCAGCTTCTTGGCACCCTGATGGGGCGGGGCTGCTCATTGGATCCAGCTTGGCAAACCAGAGTCCTTCTCCAGGGAGCTAGATTAAGTCTCTGTCTCTGGGTGAGGGAGGCGCCATCTCCCGCTCCCTTGTGCAGCCACAGGATGTCCCGTATGTTGGGAGGGGGCCGTTGCCAGTTGCAGGCCCTCACAAAGGTGGCCATCGTGGGAGATGGAAGAGTGAAGGTGGTCGCCCTGGGGAGGGTAGCCATGGCTCTGGGCCTCCAGCGCAGGAAGCACAGCGAAGATGCCACCCTGGGCTCCCCAAGCTCCCTCCACCCGCGCAAATCCCCATGTGAGCCTGAGCCGGCTCCAGGAGGGCTTGTCACCCTGGTCACGCACACCGTTCAGGGTTGTGGTGGCAGCCCTGGATCCCGGCTCAGGCTCTCTGCTCTTGGGGGGATGCTCTGGTGGGGGGGTGTCCCTCAGGGAGGCAGCAGAGGCCGAGCAGGGCTCTGAGCAAGAACAGGGTTGGGAATGTGGACACTGCCACTGAGGTATCCCTGAACTGCCCCTTCCCCCTGCAGCCCTCCCACGGGGGTCCAGCGACCCACTGCTGCCCTGGGATGCCACAGGGACATCTGGCTGCCCTGGCCTCCTTGACGTCTCCCCCCTGCCTCCACTACCCACAAGTCTGCGCACCCCAAACACCCACTTGGCACCACCAGGAGGGAGAAGGAAGCTAGCAGGCATCCTGCGAGGAATTCTGGAAGAACCG
>PVHY01029753.1:0-13702 GCA_004024945.1 Uropsilus gracilis | reverse complement strand
CAGTCTCAGTCTCCCTTCCTAGACTGGGATTACAGGCGCCTGCCACCGCACCCACCTGCTTTTTCGAGACCAGGTCTTGCTATGTTGCCCAGGGTAGTCTCGAACCTGCAAACTCAAGCGATCCCCAGTCTCAGTCTCCCTTCCTAGACTGGGATTACAGGCGCCTGCCACCGCACCCACCTGCTTTTTCGAGACCAGGACTTGCTATGTTGCCCAGGGTAGTCTCGAACCTGCAAACTCAAGCGATCCCTGGCCTCTTGCCTCCCAGCGCGTGGACTACAGTGACGCGCCACCATGGCCAGCTCAGTGAAGCACTTTGATCTGAAAAGCTGAACTTCGGCTGGACCTGGCTCTGCCTCTAGTATCCAGTAGCTGACAAAGCACAGGGCCCCCATCTCCTGGCTGCTAGTGGACACCACGCCCCCGGCCACCTGTTCGGCCTCAGGGACACCCCGGTGCCTCCTGTTCTGCTTCTCGGGTTTCTGACTCCAGGGGACTGGACTGTCCAGGCGCTGCTGTGAATATATGAACAGAGCCAGGTCAGGGAGCAGGCCAGGAACAGGGGGACACCTGTTTGGGGGGGGGTTCCTAATGTGTCGGTGAAAAAGAAATTGGACGTCCAGCTGAATGGGGAGCTTAAATTGAAGCATCTTCACCCCCTCTCTTTGGTTTTTTGTTTGTTTGTTTGTTTTTGAGACTAGGTCTCGCTATTTTTGCCCGTGGAACCGCAGGCTCTCGTTGCCCGGGGTACCACAAACTCAAGCCATCCCCAGCCTCAGCGTCCTAGGTAGCTGGGATTACAGGCATGCGCCACCACGCCCAGCTATTTTTTTTGGAACTAGGTCTCGCTATGGGCCCCAGGCGGGACTCGAACCGCGATCCCTAGCCCCCGCCGCTTCATAGGCTAAAGCTTACAGGCACGAGCCACTGTGCCCAGCTTCACCCCCTCTCTTTGGGAAACGAAAACTGCCTCTTGAGGGGAGGCCTGGATGAACCCGCGCTTGGTGGACACGCGTTCCATGGAACCCCCTGAGAAGGAGTCGCGGCGAGGCCCGGGAACAATGGACGAGCCTGGTATAGAGGACCCTCCCCCCACGCTAGGCTCGTGGCTTCGCCTCCAAGGCCTGGGAATCTCCAGGCATCGTGCACCCCCCTTCGCTTCACACAGAGCTGGGGCACTGTGGGTGACCCCCATTCTTTAGAAGTGCCAATAGAGTCTCCAAGGGGACAGTCCTGGGGTGAGCTGTGGATAGCCAGACCCTGGCTCTGTCGGCCACGCACCCACCTTGATAAATGGGACTGGGGTTCGGTGTGAGGCCCCCTGGGTGCCCCCCATTCCTCTTGCACCCCAACATTCAGCCCAGGCGAGGAAGACTCTCCACAGGGGACAAGGAAGGTCCTTCTTGTCTGAGTGGACTCCCTGGTACTCCCCACGGCAGCTGCGGGACCATGTCCAGGCCTGCCCGCTCTGGCCAGCCTCCCGGTGCTGGCCCGGGGCCTGCACACTGTCCTCGCTGCCCTGCTGACTGGACATCACCTCCCATGCTCGGGTTACTTCGTACCCACTTGTGGCATGATGTCCTCTGTGCTCCTGCCAGGGGTCACTGGCTCGGTGCCCAGCTTCCCTTTTGCCCGGGTCTCTGGTTCCAGCGGGCATCCGTCCTCCCTGAAGGTGATGCTGAGAGATGTGCTTTGTGTGTTTGCTGAGCGAGAGGGAGGCAGCCGGCCTCTGATCGTGAGGCTATGTTCCAGGGTTACCTTGGGGACATCCCTCCACGCCACCCGCCAGGTCTCAGTTTCCTCGTTTGTGGAGCTTATTTAGCTCCCAGGGTTGTTGAGGAAATAGGGTAGAATTTCATTTTTTAGAGACCAGGTCTCGTTATGTTGTCCGTGGTAGTCCCAAACCTGCAGACTCAAGTGATCCCTAGCCTTAGCCTCTCAGGTAGGTGGGATTATAGGCACCCGCCATGGCATCCAGATGCTTTTTTTCTTTTTGGTCCGTGGAACTGCAAACTCACACTGCCCGGGGTACCACAGACTCAAGCAATCTCCAGCCTCAGCTTCCCAAGTAGCTGGGATTACAGGCGCGCGCCACCACGCCCAGCTATTTTTTGGGACTAGGTCTCACTATGAGTCCCCGGCGGGACTCAAACCATGATCCCTGGTCCCGGCTGTGGCTTCCTAGGCTGCCACTTACAGGCATTCACTACCATGCCTAGCCTTCCAGCTGCTTTTTTGAGACCAGGTCTCGCTATGTTGCCCAGGGTCATCTCAAACCCATGAACTCAAGTGATCCCGGGCCTCTTGCCTCCCAGCGCTTGGATTACAGGTGCATGCCACCACGCCTGGCTCAACAAACTAGAATTTAAGTTGGTCTTGGTCAAGCCAAAGCAGACCGGGGAAGACTAACTCTGGCTCAGTCTGCTCCCCGCCTGCCATCTGACCCCCATGGCAACCTGTGGGTACTGTCCCCAACACCACCATGTCCCCTGACCCTGGTACCCACCAGGGTGCCCTGCAGCTAAACTTGCCCCCAGTACTCTCTGCCCAGACCCCACAGATGCCCCCACTTCAGATGTCAGATGTCACCTGTGCCTTGTCCATCATCTGAGGCCTGAGGCCCCACGTCTGTCTCTGTGTGGCCAGTGACAGCGACCAGCTCACAGAACTCACAGAAACTCTTCGATGGGTCACCGTATTTTTTTTTTAAAGGATTTAATTCAGGGGCTGTGCAAGGTGGCGTGCGCCTTTAATCCCAGCCTAAGGAGGGAGGCTGAAACTGGGAATCACTTGAGTCCGTCCTGGGTAACAGCGAGACATAGTCTCAAAAAATAGCCGGGCGTGGTGGTGTGCACCTGTAATCCCAGTTACATGGGGGGCTGAGGCTGGGAATCACTTGAGTTTGTGGTACTGTTGGGGGGCACCCCCCATGTCATTATTTTCTGTTTGGGATTGCAGATTTTAGGGAAAGTATGCTAAAACATGAAAATGACCTTGGTTGGAATTTTCCTTTAGGAGGGAGGAAGAGGTGAAACAGTTTTTTTTTGTGTGTGTGTGTGATGTAATGATTTGGGAGCTGTTTTTGAAAGGTGATAAAACAGAATATATAAAGAGGTTTTGATAGAGGGTGTTACCCCCCCCCCCCAATTGTCTCCTGTTTAAGATTGCAGATTTCAAGGAAGGTATGCTAAAATGTAAGAATGGCCTTATTTGGAATGTCCCTTCAGGGAGATGCAGGAGGGAGGAAGAAGTGAAATGGTACAGGTTATGGTTCCTGGAAGGTGGGAAATCAGGGTATTTAAAGGGTGTAGAAACAAAGAGAGAGATTCCAATATGGAGATCGGATAGAGAGAGATTCAATGGAGGAGAGACTGGAATCGGCCATTTTGTAGGGTAAAGATGTGAGCCATGTGGACTTGGCCATGTGGCCACCAGGGACCTGCAGCCTTTGGCTGACCCAGGTTGGCAGCATGTGTGCTGAATGCAGTTAAGGAGTTTGCAGATTTGAACTCCGGGTTGGAGTTTGTTTTGCTGAGTTTGACTTGTGTCTGGAAGAGGCTGTGCGAAAGTTAGGCCTGAAAAGAAAGTGAACTTGGCTGGGTCCGGTACCATGGAGTTTCTACCTGGATGACAAGAAGACGGCATCGAGGAGCTGGAGCACGCCAAAGGAGCGCGCCAAGAAAGATGTCTTCAAACACGTGGATTGAACTCTAACTGGCTGACATTGGTGAGATGCTCAGGACTGAGAGACTGAGGATTTCTGGGCAATCTGGGAAAGGACTTTGGACAATGTTGAGAAAGGTTTGGGACAATGTTAAAGTAATCTTGAGTTTTACTTACATGTTTTTTTGTAGTAATTAGGAAATTACTTTGTTAGAAATAAATTAGTCTGCACCGATAGTCTTGCATTGGTTTGGAATTTTGGTTGAAAAGGCTGGGGATGGTGGAAAGAACCCACGAGTTTAAAAGAGGGTAAATTGAGACAAACTAGTGTAAAGTGTAAACTGTGTTTCTACGTTTTTTTTTTTTTTTTTTAAGTTTAAAAGAGAGAAAGAAAGCTGAGAAGCAGCTGGCTGGCTTTTGCATCTCAATGGTAAAGGTAAACAGTAAAAATGCTGATAAATAGTTTGCAGCCTGCTTCCTAGGAAGAGAAGCATAGTGTGGCTACTTCAAGTTAAAGGCAATTGTTAATGTAACTGTTTGTAGCCTGCTTCGTAGAGAGAAGCAGGCAGAGATAGATGTGTTAGAGTCAAAGTCAAAAAGTCTCTTTTTACCCAATTTCAGTACCTCAGGCAACATAGTGAGACCTAGTCTCAAAAATAAAAAAAAAGTTTTAAAAAAGGATGTAATTCAGGAACAGCTAAGAAGTGGTGGGAGGGGACTGTGCAAAGGCCAAGTATGTGAAAGGGGTACCTTTTCTGGGGGTGCTTTTCTCTCTGACATTCAGATGCCCATCCCCCTGGAAGCCTGAGGGTGTGTTTGACTAATTTCAGGGCCACTGATGATGGACACCCCTGAGATGGGGAAGCGTGGGCTTGAGCATTCTAGAGTTCCTAACCCAAGAAGCCATCCTTAGATGAGGTCTGAAAGTCACCCCAAGAACATAATGTCTTATCAGACTTTCAGGAACTCTGCCAGAAACAGGGCCAGATAAATATCTATTTCTTATCACGATGGTCACGCTGCCCAGAACACATGTCTGAGGAAGGACGGGTGTCTGGACTGAAAGCTACGGTTAGTAATAAAAAAACACCCACCCACCCCCCCCGCCAAGCCACAAGGAAAACGTCTGGACAATCAGTCTGTCCAAGAAGTTGGAAGAATGGCCACTAAGCTTGGAATGACCTCAGCATCACTGGTCACCCGGAAGTGAATCACATATAGAGCCGGAGGGGCTGTACCCTGGACAGTGGTTCATGTGACCACAACTGGACATGGCTGGGGCATGGTCCTGTGGGGGGTGCTCATCCACCCAGAGGAGGAGAACACAGTTATTTCTTTTAAGAGTGACACAACTCTCCCCCCCTCCCCCCATGACCCAGCCGTACCACCCTGAGGCCTTTGCTGCAAAGAAACGGAAATCTGGGTTCATTGGAAGAGGATCTGGAATGATGATAGCAACTTTATTCATCTTGGGTGACAGGGTGTCTCCCAATCTACCTACCCCCCATTAACAGTTGATAACAAGCTAGCTGCTCTCCTGTTACTATAGACTTGCAGATTTTACAGGGAGCCAGGTAGTACTTTGATTTGCATACCAGCCTGACAGGACTTCCCCCCTAGGAGGACTTGGGAAGAAAGATATAAAGAGGCTTGAGGAACAAAGAAAGGGATTCAACCATTTTGGAAGGAAAGATGGAGGCCAGGCTATGAGGGCCCTGAGGCCCGGGTCTTTGGCCCAAACTGGTAAACTCCTGGCTTTTAGTAAGCATAAACTGAATGTGCCTGCTGAAAGCTAAAGAGGATGGGAATTTGAATTCCGTGTTGGGGTTTTTCTTGCTGAGTTTGATCCAGGTGTTTCTGGAGAGGCCTTGTGAGCTAAGCCCGAATAGATGAACTTTGCTGGTTCCTGTAATTTCGGGGTTTCTTTCGACTGCCTAAAGTCCTAAAGTCACAAGGAGAAGGGGGGTGCCCAGGGACTGAAGTAGTAACTGTATGTCCAGTCATGCAGAGACTCTCTGGAATTGGCGTGGTGAGGGGAAGAGAATTTTCCCAATGAAGCACCAAAAATTACCCATCCCCTTGCCCAAAACAGGGCAAGTTGAGACCCAGTTGCTTGGCACAAGTGTAAGGTACTTTCTGGAAGGGACCCCAAGAGAGGAGCTTCTCAGAGAACTGGGAGGGAGGGACCACACGATCCCACAAGAACTCAAGGCAACAGCTGCCGTGGTCTCTTCCAGGACTGGAAGCTGCCTCCCCCACATGTATCTCACCCATGGGTCTCTTCCAAGAATCTCTTGTTATCTCTGCATGCCGCTTCTCCAATGCTCCCCCCATTCTATTCATACGGCATCTCCCTGCTTCCCAGCTGTCTCTCTCGAGGGTGTCTGCTGCATGGAGCACTAGAACTCGTAGTCCAGGACAGTTGCATGTAGATGGAGGTGGGTACAGCTCTAATTCATGCTCCTTCCTCTTTCCTGGGGTTGGGGGAGGGGCGTGGGGGTCGCTCTCAGGCTCTGTCTCTGGTGGTGAAGCCCAGAAATGCTCACCAGGGCATAGGGACTGAGTCAGACATAGCCAGACCCATCCCCAGCACCTCTACCAGGTCTCAGGAACAATCTCTCCATGTGAAAAGAGCCACAGGCTCTTTCCCTAGTGCTTGTCAAACCAGGGGATGGGTTCTGCCAGTGACCATTTGTTTGCCATTAGCTCGTATTCTTTGCCTTTGTCATGGAAGCAGCTGAGAAGATCACAAGTTGTGGCTTGCCTAAATTATAGTCTTTGTTTCCGTGAAGTTCACCTACTCCTGTCAATCTCCCCTGCCCTCATACATTTTAGCCACCTGCTGATAGGACTGTGTTTGCTGTAAATATATAACCACTCGCCCCCAAAGGAGGGGGCTGCTCTCTCTTCCCTGATGCCGTGGGCTGGCTAATAAAGGCTCATTTCAAACTCACACAACTTAGCAAAAACCAAACAAGAAGCCCAGTCAAAAAATGGGGAGAAGGACTAAAAAGACACTTCTCCAAAGAGGAAATACAAATGGCCAACAGGCACATGAAAAAATGCTCAACATCGCTTTTTGCAATCAGAGAAATGCAAATCAAAACCACAAGGAGATACCACCTGACACCACTGAGAAGGGCCCACATCAAAAAAAATGGGCAACCACAAGTGCTGAAGAGGATGCGGAGAGAAAGGAACACTCTTACACTGCTGGTGGGAATGTAAACTGGTCCAGCCACTATGGAAAGCTGTGTGGAGGACCCTCAAACAAATGAAAATGAAACTGCCATTTGACCCAGCGATTGCTGTTCTGGGAATCTACCCAAAGGAGATCTCAATATTTATACAAAGGGACACCTGTGCTCGGATGTTTATTGCAGCACTATTTGTAATTGCAAGGACATGGAAACAACCCAAATGTCCCAAAACAGATGACTGGATGAAAAAGATGCGGTGTATCTACACAATGGAGTACTACGCATCAATTAAAAATGACAAATTTGACAATTTTGAGATAACATGGATGGACCTAGAAGAAATCATATTAGCAGAAACAAGTCAGAAGGAAAAAGACAGAAACCAAATGGTTTCAGTAATATACAGGGCATAGGAAAAACAAACAAAAGGACAGGAGGAAAAGTCAAAACAAACCAACAACCAAACCCAAGTGACATACCTTGGGGTGGGGGATGAGTGGGAGCAGTGAGGGAGGGGAGGTGGTAGGTGAACCCTGGGGAATACAAAGATGTGAAATATATATAAATAAATTGTTTTAAAAAAAGGCTCATTTCAGTTAGACCTGAGACTATGGTTTGTGTCTAGGAGGGATCCCTCTACAACAGTGGATGCATTGCACTCAAACCCACACAGAAAAAGACCTCCCTGGGCCCAGCCCAGCCACGGAAGTGAGTGACCTCCAGCTGCAAGGGTGAGACACCAGCTAGAAAATATGGCAGGAAGCAGAGAGTGGACAACAGAGGGAACCTGTCCACTACAAGCTGCAAGCCACTGCTAAAAGCAAGAAATACCGAGTCACTAGAGGCTGCTTAGAGGCCTTTCTGAGAAGTTTACCTACTTCTTTTTTTTGGAGACTAGGTCTCACTATGTTGCCCAGGGTACCGCAGACTCAAGTGATTCCCCAGCCTCAGTCTCCCAGGTAGCTGGGATTACAGATGCCCGCCATGGCGCCCAGCTGCTTTTTCAAGCCTAGGTCTCCTATATTTCCCGGAGTAGTCTCGAACCTGCGAACTCAAGTGATCCCAAGCCTCTTGCCTCCCAGCACTTGGACAATAGGCACGCGCCACCACGCCCGCCTACCTACTTCTGTCAATCTCACCTACCTTCATAACTTTTAGCCACCTGCTTTCTGAGGAGAGCAAGCAGAAGGGAGCAGAGTTAAGTGAAGGAAGCAAGAAACTGTGGAATAAAAACAGATTTTTTTTTTTTTTGAGACTAGGTCTTGGTATTTTTGCCCGTGGAACCGCAGGCTCTCGTTGCCCGGGGTACCACAGACTCAAGCCATCTCCAGCCTCAGCTTCCCAGGTAGCTGGGATTACAGGCGCACGCCACCACGCTCAGCTATTTTTTTGGAACTAGGTCTCGCTACGGGCCCCAGGTGGGACTCGAACCGCGATCCCTAGCCCCAGCCGCTTCATAGGCTGAAGCTTACAAGCACGAGCCACCATGCCTGGCCTAAAAACAGATTTTGACCCCCTTTTTGCATACTGGACTTTTTTGCCCAAGGAGCCCTGGACACGGTTGGTCATTGTACCGATTCGCAGTCTCGTTTCTGATTAGCAGATTAGCACACCTACAAACCAGGGCTGCTGCTTAACTGGACCGAAGACTAGAACATAATCATAAAATATAAGAGACCGTCAAGACAGATTTGGAGAGTTGCTGCCATCTAAGAAGGCTTAACCGAGGAAGAACTCCCATGCAGACTGGGGGCTCCACGGCTGGGTTTCCTCCCCAAAGTCACGGTCATTTCTGCCCTTTTCCTAAGCAGGTCCAGCCTCTGCATGTTTGCAGACATGGGCTGAAGCCACAGCGGCTCCGAAGCTACCAGCACCATCCAACGTCCTGCTGCTTCCGAGAATGTCTGTACTTTGTTTGGGGGAAGCGTGTGTTTTCGTGAAGTCTATCTAGAAACCGTATTATTAGTGTAATGAGATTTTAATGATTTGAAATTTTGTGGGAGCAGCAGAGTCTTGATCTCGCTGTGTGCAGCTGGGCCTTGCTTTATTTATTTTTTTGCTCATCGCAACGACACGTTTCGACGGTTCTTTCGTTTTCTTTCCCAGAGTCCTGGTTTGAGGTTCTTCATTGTCTTGGGGAGGAAAGGAAAAGGAAGTTCCCTTGGGTAAGCACTTGGTTGGTTTGCTGAGAAGCAAAGTGTAAAGTAACTGAAGAGATTTGTGTTTCTTTGTGGTGGAGGCCAATACTCTCTGCTCATATTTGAACTCACCATGAACAGAAAACAGCCCAGATGTCCATCTATGGATGAGTGAAAAACACTACCTGGCCTGTTCATTTCCATGGTCTTGTGTTGGAAATCATGGGTGGGAAGAAGAAGAAGAATGGATGGAAAAGGTTGAGATGCTCTGAGACCTGTACTAGGACTTAGTGAACATGTGCTGAGTTGTTTATTAGAGCTTCCAAGCCCCTTCAATCCCCTGGTAAAGGAATAGTTATAATGCGGTAACAAGGAAGGTAAGACTAGGTTCCCATGGTATATAGCTTGTGGGGTAGGGAGATTCATTCTTGAGCAGAAAATCACCGTGTGGGGGTAAACACCTTTATCTTTCAGGGATGTGTCTCTTGGTGGGTCACTTGTAGGAGGTGAGGGGGCTGCCATTACAGGTAAGAGAACTTGCCAGGAACCATCCCCAGTGTGCCGGATATGGGCGAGAATAGATAAGGGTGTGGCCTTATCAAAGGCAAGTCTCTTACCCATTTACGACTCCCCACATTCTTCTGTGTCACTTCTACTGATTTTGGTTGAAGGTTCTGCCAAGGTCAGTGAATGATGAGCTCTTTTGTGGTTCAGTGAATGGGCTGGTCTCAAGCTTGTCCCAATGAGCCCTGTATCACTGCCCTCCTCCTCTTCCGTGTTACCCACAAGTTCAGTGTGTGTGTTTTCCTGTTGATTATAATACCCCCTTTAGCATTTCTTCGGTAGGTGATTTGGCGCTGACAAAGTTTTAGTTTTTGCTTTTCAGTAAAGATCTTTACTCTTCTGTCTCGGATGTTAATTTTGCAGGGTAAAGAATGTTGATTGGTCATTTTTTTTCTTTGCGCACTTTATTTATTTATTTATTTATTTATTTATTTATTTATTTATTTATTTAGTTCCTTAGAGCACAACCTCTGTAAGTGGTTTTTGGATACCTCTCCCCCTCCCTCCTCCCTCTGTGGATACAGGCATCTGTGAATGGACTTTGTAGATCATCTCCTCTGCCTCAGTTTGCAGTTTTGATGTGGGGCCGGTGACCCCATCTTTGGTCTTCCTCCCCTCTCCCGTAGTGTGGGGAGGGGGCATTGCTCTCCTAGAAGGCATCTCTGAAATGAGGTCCCGGGTCTTCTCAGCCTGGCGAGCGCACAAGTACACATAGTGACATCATGTCTCTGCAGTTGTTCCTCTTGTCTCGCAGGCACTGGTTCTCTCAGTTGTCCATCTGCTGTGCTCATCTCGGGCTTGTGGGCTGGATTTTTACATGATCCCTCAACCGTTCTATGTTGGGGTTTGTGTTGTGCATGGTCTTGATCCTCTGAAGTTCAGCTGGAGTGAGAGCGAAATGGAAGGGGCTCCTACCCCTCCTTACCTCCCTGCACAGGGATGGACCTGGATGGCCAAGCCTGCGCCCTCCCATGCTCCCCTTGGGCTAGGAGCAGAGGGCAACATGGCTCTGCCGATCCGAGCTGCAGATGGCTGCCCTGTGCAACAGCCATCTGCTGATGGGTGGGGCTGCAACCGTCACCCCATCCCCCCTCTGGGGCTCACCCAGCTTGGAGGGCTTACCCAGGAACTTGACCCCCTTTGCTCCCCGCTGGCAAGGGAGCCCTGATGGCCAGGGACCCGGGCATGCAGGCAGTCCCTCTTTTTGCATACTTTAAATACATCCTGTGAGTCCTATTATTACTTGCAGGCCACTCAACAAGATGCCAGGATCCCAACTGAGGTTCAAAGCAGCAGGTTTATTGCCAAGAAGCTCGTACAACAGAGTCCCCAAGCCAAGGCAGCAAGAGAGACCCTGAGCAACAACTTTTTATAGGACAAAACCACCACCGCCCCCTTGTGAAGCAAGCAAGCAGGTGTAGGACCCATTCCCATAACTATGGTTCCAATAATGCTGATATCCATCATCTGTCAGGAGGACAACACTGGTGTCCATCTTCCATCAGGAGGACAAGACAGTTGTCAGGAACAACCAGGAATAAGGGGAGGCAGAAATGGGATGTGGGGCCAGTCATGGTGAGTACTTTCCACCGAGGGCAGGGAGAGGACACTGGCTTCAAAATGGAGGCTTTAAGCAAAACAGAGTCACTTTGGTTAGTCTGTTCCCAACAAGTCCCTTCTTGCCTGTGAGGTTTCTGCTTAGATTCTGCAGACAGTCTCAGGGGTGTCTTCTGAGTCACTCCTTCTCTCTGGTCATTGACTCTCAACAGCTTGTTGCTATGTGTCTTAGACTGTGTCTGTGTGGTCGTATGTGGAGCTTTTTGGGCCTCCTGGAAGAGGAAATCTGGTGGTTTCTCTGTCCACACGGTGGCTGCTTCTGTGGCCATTCAAATACACGCAAATAGAACAATATATAGAACAACAGAGATGAACCTAAGATGCTTGGTGAGAGATGGAGAAGGAACACACTCCAGAGGGCAATACTGCCGATATAAAGCACGCTGATGACCCCCCAGGAACTACAATGATGTGAAATATATATATATAAATTATTTAAATAAAAAAAGATAGGCATTATTGGATTAATCACAATAAAGATAGTAACAACAGAAAAAAATAAAGCACACTGATAGAAACAGCGTGGGATTTTTTGTTGTTGTTGTTTGTTTTTGAGACTAGGTCTTGCTATTTTGCCTGGGGAACTGCAGGCTCAAGTTGCCTCGGGTACCAGGGACTCAAGTGATCCCCAGCCTCAGCTTCCCAGGTAGCTGGGATTACAGGTGCGCGCCACCACACCTGGCTATTTTTTTTTTTTGGGTGGGGGGTACTAGGTCTTGCTATGTTGCCTGGGGTGGGTCTCGGACCCATGGACTCAAGTGATTCCTAGTCTCAGCCGCTCTCTAAGGCTGCGCTTAAAGGCACACGCCACCGTGCCTGGCCAGCATGGGATTTGAACATCACTTTGTGTAGTGTCACCCCCTTCCTGGTTCTGTCTTCATGCCTCCATCACAGACAGCCTCTCGTCACTCAGTATTTCTTGCTTTCAGCAGTGCCTTGCGGCTTGCAGCGGACGGTCCTTTTGCACCACCCGTTGGGCTCTGGTCTGCGAGGTGCAGCGAATGATGCCTCGTTCCTGCACTGTCCCTCTGCTGTTCACTCACTTGCCACATTTCCTGCCTGATGTCTCACCCTTGTGGCTGGAGGTCACTCGCCTCCGAGGCTGGTCAGGTCCAGGGAGGCAGGGCCTGACTGCAGAAGGGACTGTCCTCTCCACTGGCCACCCAGCCGGTCTGATGGAGGCCCTGCTGTGCAGGGAGCAACGACAGGCAGTGAGCCTCCAGGACCCTGGCTGCTCCTTATCTCCTTCACCAGCCCCTGCAGGCCACTGCTGATTACAGAACGCACTTCTAGCTGGGGCGGGAGCACATGCTGAAGCTGGAACATTCTGCGGAACCCTGGGCACAACCACAGGCTGTTTGTGCCAGCTGATTGGCGCCCTGGCTCAGCAGGGGAGGAACGTTTGTGGACCCAGGACTTATCGGCGAGGACTGGGGCGGCCACCCGCGTGCCCACGGTTTGGAGGATTAAGCAGATTTTGCAGACGGTTGGAGGGGAAGGGCTTGGGCGGGTGGGAGGTGGAGGTTCAGGGGCCTGGAGCTGGGGCGGGTCTCCTGATCTCCTCTTTGTCAGTGTGCTTTGTTCTTTGGGCTGCACCCTGAGGCTACCCTCCTCCCAGGCCCTGGTGGGTGCTGCTGTGACACCATCTCACGATGGGGAACCTCAAGGCTGGAGGCCTGGGCTTTCTGCACTGGGCAGCCGTCTCCTAGCGCCCACTCGGGCCTTGTACATGCGAGAGATGGTGTAAGAAGCCATTGCCCAGAGCCCAGCACACAGCATTGAATGAAACACCAAACCAGAGGCTTGACAGGCTCCGAGGCAGTGTCTGGGGTGGGGGAGACCAGGAGGGCTGGTCTCAGCTGGGGGCGGAGTCCTGTCCTGTGAGTTTCAGCCCCGGGGGGTCCTGAGGTCAGCCAGCTAGGAGTGGACCCAGAGAGGCCTGCACGGGCATCTGGCGTGGCCGTGTGCTCCCTGCCAGCACGGCTCACCCCAGGACGATGGATGGTGGAGGTGTCCTGCCCTATTCTTGGGGTGCTTATGGCGTGTTTGCCCCCCAGAACTGGCACTTAGAAGCAGGGACCCCTCCTCAGTGGGGGTGGAGGGGCTGGGGACACACACAGAGGGTAGAATTTAAGGTCCTTGGAGGTGCAGGGGGGCTCGGCCGCCACCCGGGTGAGGCTGGGGGTTCCCTGGGCGGGTCCCTCTGCCGATGGCTATGGCTTCTCTGACTGACACTGTTCCTGGCAGTGTGGCAGAGCCTGTGGACTTGTCTTGGGGGACCAGTGACCCTGGGGGACCATTTGGTGGTGGATGTGGTCTTGGTGCCTGTGTGTGGCCAGGGGTGGGGGGCACTTCCGGGAAGGAGATCCCATCTCTGCAGGTGAGAGACCAGGCCTGGGTCTTGGGCTGAGGGGTGGGGGCCCTGCAAAAGGTGGGTGCACACAAGCCAAGCCCCTGGGGGCTGGGATAGGCTGCCAGCCCCACCCCCTCCCCCCTTCTAGTCTCTGTCCCCAGAGGGGG
>PVHY01029752.1:0-13988 GCA_004024945.1 Uropsilus gracilis | reverse complement strand
CGTTGTGGCAGTTAACAAGGTGCCCCTCCCCCCATTGGCCGGTGGCAGTTAGCTCCTCCCCCCTTAGGTGTGGCAGTTAAACTGCCAGAAGTAGCAGTTGGAACAGAAAGTTGGATCAGAAGCAGAGGGGATAAAAAGGCAAGGAGCAGAGACTAGGGGAACACAGAGAGCTTTGGGGGAAGAGAGAGAACTTTTGGAAAGAGCGAGAGGACTTTTGGGAAAGGAGAGAAGAGAATGGCAGGTGGGTAAAGAGTACCCCAAGTGACCAGGCTGGGTAAAAGCCCCCTGGCAGAGTGAGCTGAGGTGACAAGGAGCCATGGTATCTGGCAGAGTGGGCAGTGTGGAGAGTATGGCATTGCAGCAAGGTGATAGGGAAAGCTGGGACCTGGAGATGGCCAGCAATTTGGAAAGCTGATTTGTGCATCAGCCATCGTGGAAGAAGCTTGAAGAGCCTTGGAGAAGTGGAGCAGCGTGGAACACTGGAGAGAAAAGAAGAAAAGAGAAGATGCCAGAGAAAGGGCTGGACTTTGCGAAAGTGCCTACTTCTGAGGTTCGGAGGGGCAAAGGGAACCATCTTGGACTATGTCTTTGGGACCTTTGGGACTGAGAATGGTGACTGGGGTCAGATAACTGCCACTGGTGACTTTAAGGACTTTTCGTTTTCCCAGTTGAACGCCCTTGTTACTAAACCCTGTTGTTAAACTGCATTTTGAGTGGCAGCTGCTACCCGTGGGTGATGCGGACCTGTGGTTTATTGATTGGAGGCTTTTCCTTCTTTTGACCCGATTTCAATTCGAGTGTGTCCAGGGCAGACGGCTCTCCTGTGGGCTCATGATAGGTCCTGGGAATGGTGAAGAGGGGGAAGCCAGACCTCTCTGCCTGTTGATGAGGCAGGAGGATTTCATAACGACACCGTCTTTGTTGAAAGCATCCAAAGCCGTCCTCACCCAGCCTCATGACCCCGGCTGCCTGCAAAACCACAGTGGTCCAGCCTCCCATCAAGGTGGCCATCTGGCATCGCCCCAGCTTTCGGATGACCTCAGCGGCCTGCCACCCCAGCCTGGGCTCAGCACTCACCCTGGCCCAGCACTGGGCAACTTGTCCTTGAACCTGGCGGAGGCTGTTCCCAGCATGGAGGCCCAGCCCCCTCGCCCCCAGAGGCTCAGAACACAGGGCTGCTCCCTCCCCCGCCCGCTCATCAGACAAACGTGCGAACATAAACACCCTGGTGTTATTGAAGCAATGAAGGCAGCACCAGCTGTCTGTTTCTCCTGAGTCAAACCAAAATACTCACAACTGACAAACGGGAACGGGAGGAGAGGCACAGGACACTCAAGTTACAGGCTGCATGAGCCAACAGAAAGAACTGGGGCGACCACAGGAAGCCATTGGCGACCTGCGGTGGAGTCAGGGTGGAGTCGGGGGTCCCTCTCCCCAGTCCGCTCCCTCCACGTGGGCCCGCCTCCCCTCACTCCTTCCCTGCATGTACCTGGAAGAAACGTCTCTTGCTTGTCACTCATCACCCCCTTTTTCTCTGGGAAGACGAGGAAAAGAAACGAAAGCAAGCTTTTCATCTCCAAGGCTGAAACAAACGTTCCTCTCAGCCAAGGGCCGGGTCAGCGCGATAAAGTCACAAACACCGAGGCCGGCGCAGAGCAGGGCATGGTGGGCAAAGTCTGTTGAGACAGGAAAAACGACCGGGTCTCTTGTGTGGAAGAGCCAGCTGGACGGAAGCCCAGTGACCGGAAAGGCACAGCCACGCTCACAACATGAATCTCACACACGGACCAGAGTCATTTCAAGGATGAGACGTAAACACTCTGGGAAAAATAGGTTGGGTCCACTAGGCCCCCCCCACACCACCCCCAAGCCCCCAAGATGGTGGTTTCTAAGCACAGGTTCCATGACACTGGAGTGGACAAGGCCTCCTGAAAGCTCCTGAAGACCGCCATTTTGTGCTGGTCACAGAGAGCTGCCCCGGCTCCCACACTGAAAACCCTCAGGGGGAAAGCGAGAGCACGGGTCACCCAGGCCTTCTTAGCTGGGTGGGCCCGGAGCTGACCGGCCGAGAGGCTCTCTTCCTGAAGCCCAGCTCCTCCGTCCTCCTCCGCAGCTGCCCACAAACAGGGGAGCAGCCGGACTGGACTTCGGCTTCCTCGGTGCCAAGACTGACTCCTGAAAGGGAGGGACTTGCAGTCCAGGCCCCTCAAAGGAAGACGGGGAGGGATCTTCTCGCTGGTGCCCGCCGACTGCTCTTGCCCCCATGTCACAGCTTTGGCTTTGAAGGGACAGGTGGGGCTGGGCCTCAGCCACGCACGGGGTCAGGATAAGCACCACTTGCCACTCCGGCGTGGACGCTGTCAGCCCTGAAGAGGTCTGTGCCTGGGGCAGCTGCCCCTGGACAACAGTGGAGGCAACCCCTGGCGGGTGGCCTGGGAACCTTCAAGAAAAAAACTGTCCTCGCCTCTCACGCAAGCCAGGAGCTCTTCTACTTCACCCAGCTTTCAGCCCTGGCCTGGTCAGCTTCCTCCAGGCGGTCACGCACGGGCTGCAAATGAAGGCGTGGCCCCATCACGGCCAGTGCTACAACGTAGGCACTGCCACTAGCCGTGTCTGAAAAACACGGAGGCCTAAACCAGGCAAGGGCACGTCCTTCTTTCACTCTGCTGCAAACCCCAGCTGAGGAAGAAAAAATGAGTGATCAGGAGGGTGTGTGGGGGGAACTGGGAGTCTCTGGTTTTCAGGAGGGAGAGGGAAGCTAAAAAGAAAGGCACAGAGACTGGGATACAGAGACTTTGGGGAAGGAGCGCTCAGGCGAGTTCGGAGATCTCGGAGGCTTGGCTCCCAGAGGAAAAGGCCCCAGAAGCTGAGTCTTTGGCGGCTCTCCCGGTGTTTGGGGGCCAAAGGGTCGGGAGCTGTGTAGAGGTGGAGGAGAGGTGGTCCTGATGGAGCCACCATGCAACCCGGAAAGACCCGAGCTGAACCTCGTGCTGGGATTCACCTGATGCTGACTGGAGTGATGGAGACCAAAGGACAACGACGTGACTTGGTGATTTCAGACTGAGGTCCACTAGGACTGAGGTAAACCTCACACAGCTGGAGCGAACATTCCTTTCTTTCTGGGATACGTGTATGGGTGCAGACTCTTAGACTCTTTGTGTTCCCCTTTTCTGCAAATAAACCTCTGTATTTACCCTCATTGCTAAGGTTTGATCCCTGGGCAGTTGCTTGCATACAGATGGGAGATGTCTCTCTCTCTCTCTCTTTCTCTCTCTGTTTCTCTCCCCCCCATCTCCTTGACCTGCTCATGCTAAATGGCACCCCCGCCACCCCTCCCCAAATCCAAAAGGCAGCTTAGCGCTTACACAAGCTTCAAAGCACATGCTTAACATCTTGCTTCCACGCGCTAAGCTCCGGCGGACAGAAGACCCGCAGCACAGAGTTCAATTAAAACCATTCGCTCCAGCTCTCCAAAGCCTCTTCTCCTTGATTCCTAATTCTCTCTCTCTCGAAGCTTCTGGAGATTACCCTTGCCTTTCTCCAAGCGATGGTATCACCGGGTGTCCCTCCAGCCTTTCCTGTCTCTTGACCCTAAAACATTTCATAGGCTTTTGGTGCCTGGTGACTAATGATGATTAAAGAGGAGAGTTTGGAGGCCATGGCAGCCTGGCCCACTGGACTCATCACCTGCGTCCTGGGCTGGGTTTTCTACTGGTGATGCAGATGTCCGCTGATTCTGCAGACCGGCACTAGTGCTGGGGCGCCCATGGGCCCCGGGAGATCACCAAGTTTATCTTGGGGGCCTGCGCGGTGGCAAGAGAGGATCTCTGAGCAGAGCTGGGAGACCAGACACTGTGAAAAGGGGATGAGCAGGTCTCACCAATATGGCGTCTGAGAATGACCACAGCATCCGTGCGGTCAGCACCTCAGCTTCCTGGGAGCTGTTTTTCCAGGGAGGTTAAGACAAGGTGACCCACCTCACCTGCACCAGTTGACCCCCTCCCCGCCCCGCCAACCCCATGTTCCCACTTACAGACTCGGCCTGGAAGCCCAGCCCTGCCCCCATCGATGGCAGGCACCAAGGCAGTCATGCCCAAGGACTCTGTACTGCCCCTTCTCCGTGCACAAGGACAGCTCTGGGCACCAAGTGATATCTCTGAGCTTCTGGTGCAGCCCAGACATGGCGCTGGGGGCATCCGCGGAACATCCACTGGGAGGCAATGCAGAACCCAGAGTGGTCAGCACACCGCCCATGCCAGCAGGCAGGCACTCCTAGCCCCTGAGCCCTTACCCCAGTGAGCCTGGCACAACCAGTGAGTCCTTGGAACAAGGAACCACCAAGACTAGGCCAGACTGCCCACTGTGAAACCCAAGGCAGAAGTGACTGCGCCCCTGGCGGGGGAGGGCAGCGCACTCTGAGAAGCTGAGACTCGAGCCCTCATCCTGCTTCTCACTTCCTGGCAGAGCCACTGAAGCCCTGGTCTATCTGGCAGGGAGATAAGATCCCACCTGGGTCACCAGACGATGGTCTCCAACCTTCTGGAACAGCTCGGAACACTGGAGAGAGAAGAAGCCAAGAGAAGACACTGGAGAAAGACTGGACTTTGTAGAGTGCCTGCCTCAGGCTGGGAAGGGTGAAGGGCGCCATCTTGGACATGTGTCTTTGGGACCTTTGGGACTCAGAATAGTTATTGGGGTGAGATAACTGTCACTTGTGGCTTTAAGGACTTTTTGTTTTCCCTGTTAATTCCTTGTTAAACTGTAAATAATATCCCTTGTAAATAAAACCCTTTGTTAAACTGCATTTGTCTGGCAACTGCTATGCGCAGGTGGCACAAACCTGAGGGACCCTGGGTGGCAGAAGCCGCGTTTTGAATGTGGCCTGTTGATTGGAGGCTTCTGCTCCATTTTGACCCGATTTCAGTGTGAAATGTCCCATCATTTGGGTCTTTTGTCAATTTGTGACAAGCGCAGTTGATTCCTGCAGGTGAATGTCTACCCTCCCACAGCTGCTGAGGGTCCCAACACCAATCAGGAAACGGGGTACAGCCTGGACAGAGAAATTCCGGGTTTTCTCCACCTGGAGAAAGGTGGCGCCAGGGCCTGGGGGTTCTTCCTGAAAGCCTCATCTCCCAGATGCTGGGAGCTGCAGCTGATCAGCCAGAGTTTCCTGCCCTTGTTTCCAAAACTGTTAGATTCTCAGTGGACAGAAAGGCTGGGAATAAAATATATTTAAAAAAAATGGTTTGGATTAATTTCTCAAATTTCCTGATTATGTCTTGAAAGATATTCAATATCTTTCAATGTGATATTGATGTGCAATTGATGTGCAATATTACAAATGTCTTTCAAACGAAAGAGTCGTTTGCTGCTGGAGGAAGCCATAAAACATGCCATCATGTTCAGATCAGTATCGAAAGTTAATAAACTTAGAGGCAACAAAAACGACTCTCCGCCCTCGGTCGACTGTTTATACGAAATAGAAGCTCCATGGCTCTATCGAAAGGGAACTTTTCACTCTTTCTGATGCTATTGCTGCCCAATAAAAGTGGGAGTCCATCTGGGTTTTTCAAGCAGTAAAACCGAAGTGATTTCCAAGGGGAAAATGATCCGCAGACTTTCCATAACGCCTCTTTTTAATGGATAACTGACTTCGATCTTCTTCCAGCGTGGGAGCCCCATCCTGCCTGCGTGGGTCTAAATCCTCATCGCTCCTGCTGTCAACGGCAGTGCCAGGGAACTGCCATCAGCCCCTCCTGACCTGTGACTCGCTCCATCCACACCCTGGCATTGAATCACCACAGTCTCTCAGGTCCTTCCCGAGACTAAAGGCTTTCAGGAAATGGGCACCCCCCCCCCATCACATAGCACTGGACCGGTTCGCAGGACACAGAAAGCAAAGAGCAGAAATCTCTCATGACCCACGCAAGCGTCTGGATCTCGGCTTCCCTATTTGCAAAGGGAAAAGCGTGTTATCGCCCAGCTGAAGTTGAGGCGAGGGCTTTACTTTTACTCAGCAAAATGAGCCAGGCGACCCCACGGGCCCCGCGACATGTTGGTGACATGAAGACAATTGTCCTGGAGACCTGGCACCTGTGGAGGGCCCTGGTTCCCAGCCCAGAGGAGCAGCAGCCCCCCACCCCCCAACACCGTGTCCTTTCCCCTCCTCACCGGTGTCACCCGTCTTTCCCGAGACCTCCCCTCGGCCCAGTTTCCCAGCCTGGCTGGCTGGCAGCCATTCCTCCGAGGCGGGGCCTGGCAACCCATTCCATCGTGAGAAGCGTCCGCTGCCAGCCTATCCCCCTCGGGGGGGGGAGGGACACCCACCCTGCCATGGCAGTGTGACCCAGATGGGTATCAGCGGGCAAGAGCCTGGAGATGGGGAACCCCAGGGAGCGGCTCTGAATGGGACGTCCTGATTCTGCCACCCACCACGGGGGCTGCAGGGCTCCTGAACCCACACTGTGTCCTGGCAGCGACCAGGCTGGTCCCCGGGGCGGACTCCCCCAGCCTCCTCAGGCGGGTGCTCTGAAGGGTCGGCGTCACCCTTGGCAACCAGCCCCCCCGATCCGCCACCCCGGGGAGCCCCAGCTCCTTTATTCCCATCATGCTGCTTCATCCTCACTTCTGCCAAGGACCCCCATTACTTTCCGCGATGTGCACCCCCAGATGACATCACCTCGCGTCGCTGAAATTCAAAGCCTGGATTAATGAGGCGCGAGCTTCAAGCCCGTCGCCTGCACGTAATTCATCAGGGCTGACGGCAGCGCTGCGGCCTGGTCGTCCCCCACAGCCAGGCAGGCAGTTCCCAGGCTCTCCTTGAAAACCAATGCGGAGGCCTGGAAGGTTTGTCCTTTCTAGAAGCAGCACACGGCCTCTACACGCCGGGGTTCAACGGTCGTTTCTCCGCCTGGTGTTTGGAGGCTATCGACTGAGCTTCTTCCAATGTTGTCTTAAATCCCAACCTTTTCCAGAATAATCTACACTTAGTTTCTCGTCCTACCCTCCTATTGAAAATACCCCTCTCGGCCGTCTTTTGGGAAAAGCTCTATGAACTGCAAACGCCTTTAGATTCCGTGGAAGTATGAAGAACACTACTTAGCCACGTATTCAACTGAGACTCTTTTTTTTTCCCATTTCCCCAAACCCCTTCCAGAAAATGTCAGAGTCACAAAAACCAGCCGTAGTGACAGGGTACGGGCGGTCACCCCTCCTCTGGCACTGGAACTGGCATTCAAGTCCTGGGATGGAGAAAAGATGGATCAAACTAATTACCTCCTTTTCTTCCCAAGTAAAAGACAATCTCATAGCATTCTTTGGGACCGAATGCCCTTTATTTCACATAAGGGGGTTTTTGTGTGCTCAAGAAAGATGGTGTTTAATGTGTGTGAATCAAAACCCAGATTAGCTAATTAACTGATGTGTCTGAGAGCGAAATGAAGGATCCATTTGCCGAGGAAACCATCAGAAGCATCAAGAAATGTCATACCAGGTGAGACGGTTCATGGGGGCCAGACTGTTCTCTCAGGGAAACAAAAGATGCTTTTCCTCAAAAGCGCCACGGAATAGAACTTTAGACCACAGCTAGAGCTAAGTCTCCCAGAGAGCGCCAGAGCGCGCGGCAAGTTCTTTAAGCAGCAAAAGTTTCATCTTAACCTTTTCTCCATTAAATTATGGCCTATTCCACTAAGAGTCGCACAAGGACTCAACAAGACACTCCCTGATGACCTGAGGACTTGATCAGTTGGAAGGACTCTTTGTCCCTTCACTAAACTGCCCTCAAATTGCGCCAGGTGCACCTGTGGTCATCTCTGACTGGAGTTCTCTGCCCCCTCCCTGCTGGTCAGCTAGATGTTAGGCAGGTATTGCCAAGAAGGAGAGTTCCAGGTGTGCATCCCAAGATGAAGGCTCCACCTGCCCAACATCCCTAGCCCTACTCACACCTGGCTAAGACATCCACCCATGGAGCTTATCCAGCTAAGAACTCCCATCATGCCTTTCTGCTGCAGGAAAAAACCACGGAGGTGGACGTTTCTTTAATACCAGTCACTTTGGGGTGTGATGGGGAAACCTGGTCCTTACTGAGGCAGTTGCAAGTTAGCGAGGAGGAGGGAAGGAAAGGAGAATCCTCCTGGAACCTGCTGACTCCAGCCGTCGAATACTTTGATGAATATGCTAGGGAACCACAGAAAAAGTTCATGCTGACAGACAGGCGTCATCAACATTGCTGAAAAGTTATCAGATAAAATTCACGATAAATCAATCCATTAATGTAACTACAGCTATTAACATCTCCGTGTTTCTGGTTTGGAAGATTTTTTGAGTACCAAGTTTGCAACTTTTATGACTTTGAAGGTATAGACACTTTCCAGACACTTGAAGCTTTCTCAAGTTATGACAAGCATCTTGTCTGTCCTAGTCCGTGTCGGAGCTGGAACATTCTAGAACACACCTTGTGGTTTCTTGCCTTCCACAAGATGTGGGGGTCTCAGTTCTTCCTTCATATTTACCGTCATGCCTCTGCACCCCAGAGCTGGATGAGGGAGTAGAGCCCTCATGCCATCCCCAGAATGTCCTGCGGGGGTGACTTTGGAAGCACCTGCTGCTTCTATCTGTGAAGCACAGAACCTAATCAACCTACTTCATACAGCAGATGGGATCACTCGGTAGACAGCACAAGCCAAGAGGCCAACAAGCAGTCCTCCGTCAAGGATGGCTGCAACTTCCACCCTGGGTTCTGTGCCTTCTGTCTGTCTGAAGTAGGGTGCAAAAATGAGGCAGAAGCCCCCAACCAACAAGCCACAATATAAAATTCAGCTTCTGCCACCCAGATGCCCTCAGGTTTGTACCACCCGTGTGCAGCAGCCGCCAGTCAAATGCAGTTCAACAACAGGATTTATTTAAAGGGAATATTAGCAGGGAAAACAAAAAGTCCTTAAAGCCACAAGTGGCCAGTTATCTTACCCCAGTCACCATTGGGACTTTAGTCTGAAAGTCCCAACACATGTCCCAAGATGGTGCCGTTTGCCCCTCCAAACCCAAGGCAGGCACTGCGAAGTCCAGTCTTTCTCCAGAGTCTTCTCTTTGCTTCCTCTCTCTCTCCAGTGTTCCGAGCTGCTCCACTTCTCCAAGGCTCTTCAAGCTTTTTCAACAAATATTGATGTACAAATCAACTTTCCCCATCCCTGGCCATCTCCAGGTACCAGCTCACGATGCCGCCTTGCTACGGTGCCACACTCTCCACACCGGCCACTCTTCTGCTGGCCACCATGGCTCCTCGCCACCTCCAGCTCACTCTTCCAGGGAGCTTCTGCCCAGCCTGGTCACTCGGGCTACTCTTTACTCACCTGCCATTCTTGTTTCTCCTCTCCCCAAAAGTCCCTCTATCTTGCCTCTGCTCTTCCTTTGAATCTCTTATTTTCTTCTCTAAAAGTCAAAGGCTCCAATTTCCCTCCACACACCCTCTAGGTGGTGCATTCTCTCTTTTGGGTCCCCACCTGGATTTTGCAACAAAGTGAAAGCCCCCTTATTCTGTGTCGGCCTCTTCACCTCTGTTTTTCAGACACAGCCAATGGCATCGGTGCCTACATTTTAATACTGCCCATACTGGGATCCCGGCTTCATGTCTGCAGGGTCCTGGCCTCCTGCCTCATGATGGAGCTGTCCTCGATCCCTCCCACATCTCCAGACTGCCTGCTCCTTCTCGCTTCTTGTCTGGTACCTCGTGTGGGCTTTCCCCCAACACAATGACATCTCTGAGACTTGTGTGGAAGGCTGGAGTAACCAGGCTCTAGACCAGGGCCTCTGCTCTGACGTAACATCCAGAAACCCACAACCACCGCCAGCAGCAAGTCCAGGAGGCTGGTCTCTGGTGTATGATCCGGGACCACGTCTCCTGTCACCTTCTCAGAGCAGCCGCCGCGTCCTTTGTCCAAAAGTGGGACTAGGCAGACCACACCCCTCCCACTGATGACACATTCCACTTTCAACATGTTGTACCTCAAAAAAAAAAAAATACAAAAACCAAGTGCATAGCTGTATCTACAAATGTTTTTTTTTTTTTAAACCTGGATCTAGTCAAGCCACAAGACATTTATTTTACAGAAGGGAGGAGAAGCTATCACATCTTAAAAGAGATGGGAGCTGGAGCCGCCAAATACAGCGTGAAGATGTCTGAGATCTGATTAGAAAATCTAGCCCAAAGAACACCATTTTCAGACAATTGCGGCACATTGAACATGAAAGGTATTCTGATAAGGGATGATTGCTACTTTTGTTTTTGATGATGGCCATGCTGTTACACATATTTCCTAATCTTCATCTGTTGGTGATACATGCAGATTGACCACAGGTGAGAATGGTTCTGTGAGTAGAAGGACCGTGTTCCCTGCCCCCACCTACAGGCCGCCATCTTGAACTAGTTCCTGAGGGTTGGGGGGGAGAGCCGAGTGCTAGGCACGTGTCTAAAGGGGATTCCTCTTGTTCCTACAGCCTGACTTGTACCCCAGCACTGCTGGCAAGGAGACAGGTAAGGACGGATGGAGAAGAGACAGAAAGATGCTTAACAGAGACACGTGGGTGAGAGAGAGGTGGGGAGGCTGAAGATGGCGGCCATTCTCCCCACAGGGTCTCTCCTTTTGTCCCAACTTCATTCCCTGCCGAAGGTGCCTTCAACTCCTCACAGGCGCTCAGGTCTCTAGGGCCCCACCATGGGACAACTCTAGCTGGCTGGCTTTGCCCACAAGTGGATGAGGAACTTGGGGGATTTTATTCAGGATGGACTTTCTTCTTCTGCCTGGAGACAGAACGCTGGTTCTGTCCAAGTTCTTTCATGTTAAGACTCTGCTTGCTTTTCTGTGGTAAAAGGCAAGGCCCCCTTTAAGAGCACACACCCCACGTGTCCAGGGGTTCCCTCAATCATGTGCCGACATTTGGCATTGGTTTTGTAGTAGGACTCCAACCCAAACAAGAGGTTGTGTGTGTGTGTGTGCACGCGTGTGTGTACAAAAGCATGCCTGCACCTAGGAAAACAAAAATTACAGAATATTGGCATGTATTGAAGGTAGGGAACGATACCAGGGTGGGTGGGTTGGGGGGAGTCTATACTCTTCTCTTTACCTTTTATAAGATTGAAATTTTTCCAAATGAGTCCTAGATCTGTAGGCTGATGGCGTTTTTAGAATGTCATTTTCACTCCCACATTAAAGTCCCGTGCTCCCTGGGATGGAAGACTAACTGAAAACTCCATCAATACAGCCATCCATCAGCACTCATTGAGCACCTACTGTGCGCTTACCAGGCGGCGCTGAGGTCTCTGGCTCATTAACAGCCATTCTTAAAGGTAGCCTTTGACATCTGAATGCGTTTCTTTTCATCAACTTTGCAAACTCCCGGTCACAATGAGATCGCATTTGGGGTGAGCACAATTTGAGAGACAATTCAACGTGTCATTTTTGACCTTGTCTCCAATTCCAGGTGGGTTTAATTAATACAGAGAAAAGTATAAATGCGGCGCCGATCATTATTAACCAAGTTAATAGGAATTGACACAATGGAACAGCCCACCTCTCCCCATCTTCCTTGGCCTCCAAGCCTTTGGTCTTTCAAATTGGTTAAGCAGCACGAAGGCTATTTTTGGAATCCCTCATTACCTCCTAATAAAGAGGCTGGGTTCTTTAGACTCTGCATCGCACAAAAACAGCATGTACCTGAGGACAGGGGCTCGGCGCTCCAGCCTCAGACACTGCCACCTGGAAGCTGTCACTTGAGTCACTTCTCTGCTCCAGTATCTCTGTCCCCCATGCAGGAAGCAGGACTAAATGTACCTGTCATGCATTCGCAGGCCCGGACCGGACTCTCTCTGTGCCCTGCGGTGGGGGTAGCAAACGTACCCGGATGTGTGGGAAATCACATTTTATTTTTTTTAATTTCTTTATTTTTTTTTATAGTAGGTCTTGCTATTTGCCCATAGAACCTCAGGCTCACGTTGCCCGGGGTACCACAGACTCAAGCGATCCCCAGCCTCAGCTTCCCAGGTAGCTGGGATTACAGGAGCGCACCACCACGTCCAGCTATTTTTTGGAACTAGGTCTCACTATGGTGCCCCTGGTGGGACTCGAACCGCAATCCCTAGCCCCAGCCGCTTCATAGGCTGAAGCTTACAGGCATGAGCCACCGTGCCCGGCTGGGAAATCACATTTTAAAGCCCAAGAGGCAGGTGTTGAGGAAGTTCGAGCCACCTGTGACCCCGGCCCAAGCTTCTCTCTCTCCTTGGAGCAAAAACATGTCCTGGTTGAGGTCTTTGGGTGGGTCCCCCCTCCCACCTCCCCCCCGCCCTGTGCAGGATGCTACAGCCAGATCCTCTCACCTCTCAGAGCATGATGGGGGTACCCTGAGGCCCTTGGGGTGACACACAGCTGGCTTCACCCCAGAGCTGTGCTCCAGGGGTGCAGACAAGCTCTCCCTGCTGTGCTCAGCCTGTTGCCCAGGACAGGGGCCTATTTTGTTGTGGTTTTTTTTTTACATTACTTTTGTCTTTATTCTCATTTACCCTCCATCGAGTTCACCTTCACAGTCAATCGTGACAGCAAAGCATGAGCAGGACTAGGTCACCTCCAGAGTCAGCATCCTCCAAACACACCCTCTTTTACTTGGAATGGCCCGTGTTCGCATTAGCGCGCAACTGTGGCACTTATTCTCCAACTATAAATGATTATAAATTATATAAATTATTACAAATTATATATTATATAAATTATAAATTATATAAATTAAATAAATGATTATAAATTATATAAATGATTATATAAATACGGTTAAAACCTCATTCCTCTGTGAAATGAACATTTTAACAGAAACTCTTTATCTGCCTAAGTATTATCAGTTTGAAAATAAATTCTATCTTACTTTTTAGTGATCGCACATATATATCTATATCTCTATATCTATGTACATCCATGCATATAGATTGCATCATTGTCTACCCCAGGATTCTCGCAAGGGAGGGGGAGGAGGGTGAAAACGGGGGAGGGGTGAGCACAAAACAGGGGTGTCCAGTGGGATCAGTGTGGCCAGCCACACCCCAGGGGCCAGCTCCGCATCTCTGGGGTCCCTTTTGTCAGCCCCCCAAGAGCGCCTGTCCGGAATCGCCCCTGTACCAGCACCCGGAAACCCGGCTGCTGGGACGCGTCACGGGCATCGACATCACAGGCGACTTCCTAGGACCCCTCCCCTGGACCGGGGGTGGGGGGTGGGGGGTGGGGGGGGTGGACTAGTGGCCGCCTCCTGGCTCCAGCTCCTGTGGCGCCGTCAGACCATCCAGGAGAGGCACCAGCAGGGGGCACCCAGACGCCACGCCTCCTCGCCTCCTCGGTTGGAAGGAACTGGCCTCATGGCCCCCTCCCCATTGGGCTGGATGACCTGGAGCCCGAGGCCTCTCCTAACCCGCACCGTCACCTTCCCGGTGCTGGCCACGCACTGGCCCTGGCTGATGAAGCAGATCAGGCTGGTGGGACGTGTTCACCTCCCGGGCCAAGTTTGTCTGGGCTGCGTTCTGCCTCCAGCCCTCACCCTGGTGACCGACTAGGCTCGAGGCTTTGTCAGGGACCAGGAGGATGAGAGCTGCTTGACATCTCGCGGACGCAGGCCAGCGTGTTCCCTGGCTGACCCGGCCTCCACCCCTGGAGCGTCTCCACGGACAAGGACGCCAAGGAGAAGAGAAAGCAATGAACGTCTCGTCTCCCGGAGCCTGACTCCTTCCCAGAGGATGTGGAGGGTGCAAGGCCGCTATGGACGCACAGGAACCAACAGAGAGGGTGGCCGGTCCCACTGGCCAGGGGGCCCGCTGCCTGGCCCCTGGGAGCTCAGGTTGGCCCAGCAAGTACCACCTGCTTCTGGGGGGCGCCCACTACCCCAATGCCCAGTCCCACCAACTCCTGCAGAACCTGCTAACGTGAACCCCCCCCTCCCAGCACGCTGATGGGCCCGGC
>PVHY01029751.1:0-14009 GCA_004024945.1 Uropsilus gracilis | reverse complement strand
TGTGTGTGTGTGTGTGTGTGTGTGTGTGTGTGTTTCACATCTTTGTATTCCCTGGGACCACCCACCACCTTCTCTCACTGAACATTCCCTCCCATCTCCACCCCACCTAACCCCCCACATACTCATCCCTTTTATGGAATTTTCATGTACATGTCTGTAGCCTAAATTGTCAACCGGAATAAACTTTATAATAATAATAAAAAAAGGAAATTCCATTTCACTCTCACTCCAGCTAATCTTCAGGAGGAGGAAGAATATCAATAATGCAAACACCATCATAGAATGGATGAGGAACCAGCCCACACATCTGAGTTGGACACAAGAAAGAACCAGTGCATGCAAGACTAGAGAAATAACTATGGAGACATGACATTACGAATCCACACCTACATGCTCATTGAGTTCTGGAGGAGCTAAAACCTCATTTCTGAGATGCCATTTAAGAGAGCAAGACACCCATCCCCACTCCATGGGAGAGGAAGGCCACAGATGCCCCACAGCAAAGCTGCAAACTGAGGAAGAGGAGATGATGTACATTAGCCATTCACAGACACCTTTCCCTGTATCCACAGAGAAACTTATTCATCAACACATCAGCTGGAGGTGAGGCCCCCTAAACCAGATGCTAGAGCTATAAGGTAAAGCAGCAAAACAACAAAAAGAAAGAACTGGAGAAGACAGCCAACAACAAGAAAACATGGAGAGACCACAAATAAATATAGACTGGCTGCCCAACACAAGGTTAACACTGAAAACCTACCAGCTCCAGCTCGGTTCACCTTGTAGCAAGAACACAGTCCCTCACCCACTGAAACACTGCCACAGGAAAGAAAGAGACTAACGGACTTAACACAGGTGAACAAACAACAAAGAGAGAGGGGTCTGAGTGAATGAAGGGGGCATAAGAGGGAGGGGAAGGTATCCCAATAACTGTTTACTAAGGTTGTAATTTAAAGAATAAAAATAAATAAATTTAAAAGAAAAAAAAAGAAATACTGATCTCACCTCACCTCACCAGCATCTATGGAGTCTTCTCTTCAATTTCTACAAGAGGGTCCGGAAAGCTTTTTCACAGGTTTGGAAGCAGAGTCCTTTGGTCCAGCAGGTGAGACCAGTGGAGAGTGTCTGTTTCACTTAGGGCTTGTCCATTTCAGGTACTGGAGCATAGGATCTGACAGAGGGGCCAGTATCCCCTCCTTGTCAGGTGACAGAAATAGCAATGGTGGAGCTGGACATGGTGGTGTGCACCTATAATCCAAACTCTGGGAGGCAAGAGGCCAGGGATCACTTGAGTCTCCGGATTCAAGACTACCCCGGGCAACATGGTGAGACCTGGTCTCAAAAAAGCAGCCGGGCTTGGTGGTGAGTGCTTGTAATCCCAGCTACCTGGGAGGTTGAGGCTGGAGTTCTCTTAGGTCCACAGGATGGGGACTACCCTGGTAATAAACATAGCTAGACCTAGTCTCAAAAAAAGGAAATACCAATGGTGGAATAACCTCATTATAGAGAGTTTCACAAAAAGAAAGTCTCCATTATGATTGCTGCTTCTACATATTGAGCAACAGAAAGATCCCTAACTTTGTCTATGGTTTGATTCAAAAGTCAGCTGACAGTAAGATGTTGCCAAGGTAGGTGAGAACCTCAAAATCTTTTATTTTCTTCTCATGTACTTCTTCTTTCAGCTGTTCAGTAAGAAAGTATTGAGTCTTGCAGTGTGCCATTGTTTTATCTCAATTGTTCTATGGAACTAAGCAGACCAGCAAGGGTAAAGCTCTGCTGAGATTTGCTGAAGGTCATAAAGTTACAAACCGTTGGAGAGCCAAAGGCAATATGTTCAATTGTCAATCCAGCATCATTCTTTCATGCTATCATAACCAGTTTTCTTTGCAAGGGTGTTTTTTTTTTTTAATTTTTTTTTTTTTGAGACTAGGTCTCACTATTTTTGCCAGTGGAACCGCAGGCTCTCGTTGCCTGGGGTACCACAGACTCAAGCAATCCCCCAGCTTCAGCTTCCCAGGTAGCTGGGATGACAGGCGCTTGCCACCACGCCCAGCTTATTTTTTTAACTTTTAATTTTATTTCTAAATTTTTACATAAGTAAATAAAGTAAATGGTTACTGGCATGCCTTCCCTCCTCCACCCTCCACCCCCTTGTGTTCACTCAGTCTCCACTCTCATTGTTCTTTTTTGGTGTGTGTTGGGTACTTTGGTCTCTTTTACTATAGCTGTGCCCATTTGTCAGATGAGGGACTGTGTTCCAGGCCTATGGCACATTGTGCTTGATGGTTTGTAGTCCTTAGTTTTATATTGGGCACCCAGTCCATGTTCATTTGGGGTCAATTGGTGTCTTCTAGTTGCTGGCTTTAGTACAATCTCCTTACCATCTGCTATCTCTGCACCTCATTTCTCTGACCTCTGGCCTTGGGAATCCCTTCCCCCTGCCATTGTCAGTGAGGAGGTTTCTCAATGAGGGCAGGCATCTGTTGATTTTCAAGGGTTTTTTAAAGAGTACTCTATAAACCCAAACTGGGAGAAAAAACAACTACTCTAAGTATCCTCCATGATTAGTTGGTATAAAAAGGTAATTCACAGAGTACAAGGTAAATATTACAAAATAGATATTTTGGAAAAACACTGCACCTTGCCTTTATTAACACTCATCACGTTCTATATTTGATAATAGATTCCTTGAAAATGATGGCAAAACCTTCAGAACATAGGGTAAATGCTCTTTGATTTGTGATTCTAGCTAGGTGAGTACATGACATTATTACACATATACACATGGAAAAATCATTAAAATATTAAAAATTCCTTTTGATCTGTAAGAATGAAATTAGTGGCCAATTCTTTTTAAGTTTCAGTTTTAATCATTGTGAGTAATACATTTAATTAAATGTAATTGTTTTCCTCAATTTTGTGCTATGGATAATTTAAATCTTCATTTAAATGTTAATTGCCAGTAACATCAGGGAAAAATCCTTTATAATTTAATTTTATTCTGCCTTAATTTTATAAAATCCAGGATATTTGTTTTGTTATAAAGTGTGATGGAACATAATGATTATGAGAAGGTGAAAATGAATATAAATTTCTGCAGTAGTCTCCAAACAATTTTGCCTCCTGATTCCAAACAAGTCAAATACACTGTTTTCATGTTAGTTTCAGCAAATGGAGCTTGAAATTCACAGACAGCTGCAGTCAAGCTGCAAAACTCTTCTTCATTCAAAAGAGGAAATGATTACCTTCTGGTCTTTTCATTAGTTATCAGCAAGTCTCTACAATTAGATTAGGAATGGATGAAGACCTTATTTTCCATTTCATTCTGTGTTACATTATCTATGCAGTGCATATTGTGTATTTAATAGAAGTTTAGAAAAAAAGGTTAAATAGATTTATAATTTTGATGGACTCAGTAAGAAACTGCCACAGTTGCCTGGTCAGACTGAAAATCAATTTATGAGTATTAAAATGCAAACTGTTTTCAGTTTCAGGCAGAACTAATGCTAAACTCTCCTTGGGGAGGCGCTATTGCCTGGTGTTTGCACTGGTGCCTCCAGGAAGAGTCAGAGGTTACTACTAAAATACCAATAGTGCTAACAAGTTTCTTTTGAACCACATGGTCTTGCAGCATTGGTAAAGTGAATTCACGGATAATATTGTGCCAAGAAGACATGGGTTCAATATTTAGTAAAAACTAGTGATTAGCATTAATTCAATTATTACAAGAATGATACTTGATGTATGACTTCATTAATGACAACTTCAGCCTTCCTCGCACCCGTACCCTTTGTCACATTACCTTGCACCTTTTCCCACCAACAGGTGGACTATATCTCCCCACCCCTTGAATTTAACTGACTATGTGACTGGCACTGAACATGAGATGTTAACAGATGACACATAAACTGAGATTTTTTTTAACATGCTCACATATTTCCATCTATTCTCTTACACCTGTGTCACTATAAAGACAGCAGGTTCAGGAAGAACTAACCAGAGGAATGGAAATGCATGGCGTAGGGACTCCTGATGCACCAGTCCCAAAGACAGATGTGTATGCTTCCAACTGAAATCACAAGAACCTACCACAAAAGCTCACCAGCCTATAAACTTGAGAGATACATAAATCTTACTGTTTTAAGTCATTACATCTTGAGATAGTTGACTGAATAGATGTACCATGTACAAACAGTACTATCAAGACAGTCAATAACCTATATACACTACCATCTTATAGTAGGAGGTAATGATGGGGATTATTAGAACTATAGCATAGTAATCTATATGTAATAATAACTATATCATGTAATATAATAAATATAATAAATGATATCATAATTATTAGCTTCTTGGTTGGTAGAGGAAGAGAAAAAGAAGTAGGGGGATTTTTTGTTGCTGGTTTTATAAACAGCAAAAGTACCTGGTATTTATTTAATTTCTATTGGAAATAGAATAGAATGGTTTCACTAGGCATTATCTCTGCAATATAGACAAAGTCACCACAAGCTCTCTGGGCTGACTGCATGAGTTAAGGCAGAATCAAATCTGAGAGCAGCGAGTGCAAGTAAAAGAGAGATGCACTGTCTTCAACACTACTCTCCTATAGGAGGATTTGGTAGACTTCAATACAGAGGTGGCTCTGGTAGGAAAATCCAGGTTTTCCAACCTTAAACAACTTAGGAATTCACCCTTAAACACTATGACAAGGAAAACACCTGGAAGTTAATGCCCAACCCCTGGCCCCGTATCCTTCAGCTAATCATTAACAACTGATTTGCCTTTATGTATGATATCACCAAATATTTTACACAAATAATTATTTTTTCCAAATTGTATTTTTAATTGATAAAATATGATCACTGCATAAGTAAAAAATAATAAAGATAAATCAAACAAACAGAACAAGAAACAATTAGAACTATCAAACTGATAATAGAACTGAAGCATAGAGCAAGAGGGGAGAGGGAAGCAGGAGAAAATCAGGGGAGGGATGAGTACAAGGGATCTGGATGATTATATATATATATAATAAATCCATAAAAGCTTTCAATTGAAAAAATAAAACATAAATTCCTACCCCCTGAGATAACAATATTTTACATTCAAATAAGAATCTTTTAATTTTTCTATATATACAAACAAATATACATAATGTTTCTATATCTTACAGACAAATATACAGAATATGTATGATGTGTATAATACTTTCCCCTACAGAAAGAGGATTAGATTAATGCTACTTGTTAACCTGTTGATCTTACTTATCATACAGACTTTTTCATTGTCAGTAAATATATATATATATATATATATATATATATATATATATATTTACATCCTTGTTTTTAATGGCTGCAGTCCATGTGTCCACAATATTTACTGGGTTTCTACTAAATACAAAACATGTTGGATTTCACTGCACAAATAGCCCATGACAGATTTATCCAATTCCCTATAGTCAGTCATTTTATACTATGTACTTTAAAATTATTCACAACTACAATCAAGACTGCAATGAATATTCTTGTAAGTCTACAGCTCAACAGCTAGAAGCCAAAAGGACCAGATATGCTAGAGAAGAGCTAACATCTTTGGAAATATTGATAATACCCAAGCAAATTGTATGCACATTTCCAATTTTATGCATACTATTACATATACAATCAATTGTCTATAAAAAGACTAGCCAATCAGTGAGTCACTAGCTCTCTCCTTTTCATTATTCCTGACACTTTTTTCCTGCCTCAAGTGTATTTATAGTTATAATTAGAGTCCCATGAGAATGCAAGCAAAGAAGAGTAAGAAAAAACCAATAAAATCAGTCTCAGAGGGCTTCTACTATGCCAGCATTTAGACATATACCATCTTGCATTCATTAAATATTTATTGAATGCCTAATTGTGCCAGACTTTATTCTGAGTATACTTGTCCCCAATAATCTCCAGTTTTTCTTTCTGTGGTTTCTTTTCTTTCTGTGACAGCTACATTCTGTCACAGTGGTCAGAAAAAATTATGAGTAGTAAGCTATTTGAGAGTAAGATACTATGACCACATTCATATAACTTTTATTACAGTATATGATATTTAGGGTTCAGAACTATCTGTGCTCTCAGACATTCACTGGTGTAGAAAGATGGGAGGAGGGGGCAGTCCTTAGAACATACACAGTGTTGCTAATAGGAGACTGCTTGCACACAGTGAGAACAGAACAGTTCCTCTCATGCAATGAGGATAAAGTCACTTTGCTTTTGACTATTCAGCTATTAGATTATCTAGTGACTGTGCATTTCCTCACACTTTTTTAAAACAAGGTATAGTTCTTTGCAATTTTTGGTATAGTAATATTCTCACAATTATGCTACTATGACTAGAAGTTGTAGATTAATATAAAAAGTTGAACTGAAACAAGTCACCATAAAGATATGAATTGCTTAGGGATTTAAATTTATTTAGAATGCAGCAAAGTCAAGGAAAATAGGGTAAACATTTTTAAAAAATATGAATTTGTGGCTTTTAAAGCAAACTTCTCAAATAAATGACAAACTCATTCCTAAGTATTGTTTAGGACTTGCTACAAAAGGAGTAGCTCCAACTAATAGTAGTCCTGATACTTATTTTAAAGGAAAGGCCATCCTTAGTGGAGAGGAAGTAATACTAGATACACATTCTAGACCAAACGTGAGAAAGGAATATCTACCTAGAAGTTTGAAGCTTGTCACAGAGTCAGTTGAAAGCTGGTTTAGTCGTTTGTATTGCAATTATATTGTACAACAAATAACACTTATTCTCCCTCATCACACTTGTGTTTCTTCAACTTAACCTAGCCTACATCACCTACATCTGGACAAATGATAAGATAGACTCAGGTTTCCTCCACTTTTCTTCATTTGGAGACTCAAGCTTCAAGAAGTCTGGGGTGTGGTCTCTTCATGGTGGATGTGAGCAGTTCATGAGGTCTCACAAGAAATGGACAACCCTCTTAAATCCTTAGTCTGATGCATTGTCACTTCTGTGACTTCCTATTAGCAATATGAGTCCCAAGGGCAAGTGGGATATCAGTAGAGGTAGGGAACTGAATATTTTGCTAAATAGGAAGAGGTGTGAATAAGGAACTGCTGAACATAATGCTATCAGTCACACTCATCAATTGTGTAAATTAAAAATTAAGATCAAAGATGGACCATTTAATCTGATATACTGCAAATTAATACAGACATTAAACAACAAAGTACTGAGTCAAATCGGCCAAATGCAAATGGCTGAAGTGTGTTATTAGAAATGATGGATGAGAGGATTTTGACTTCTCTCAGCACTAGAAACTTCTTTTTTTCTTTTTCAGGTATATAGAATTTTCTTTGTAAGTCATACCTCTAAGCCATTTTCTATTATTTCCACTTTTTATTCCATTATAGAAAAAGTCTAATGTATTCTGAAAAGTCTTTCCTAGATTCTCATTGGTTCCCTTTCCTCTTTGAATAAGTTCACCTGTATCTCACTCAATACTGGTCTTTCCTTTAACTTTAGTGAGAGTTTTCAAAGCACTCAACATAGCTTTTGTAGAAGCAACAATTTACAGTTGTACATAATTAATTTACATAATGAAGCTACTTTATCATAAAGACAAATATTGCTACTTTAAAATGGTTTGATAATGAACATAACTGCTATATAATAAGAATGTGGTTCAACTGGTAAGAGCTGAAGTGAATTGTAATTTCCATAATGTTTTGATTTCCTTGCTGTTAATTAAAATGGGAGCTGAAGTGGTGAATCTAATGAGTCAATTAAACAGAGAACATATACTGAAATTTTAATTTTTATGTCTTTGATTGGTAAAGAAGTCAAATATTTTTCAAAATATTTAGCCATATATATTTTCCCAAGGAATTTATTATTTTGTTTTTAAAGGAAAAACATATATCTTATAATCACATAATTCATAGTAATATGTACCAAGCTAAAAGATTGATTTGAATAAACTTCAAAGGTAAGAAATACATAAAAAGATCACATTCATGATTCAATGATCAGCTCCATACCTTTTTATTTAGTTATTTATTTTATTATATAAATTATATATATATATATATATATATATATATATATATATATATATATATATATATATACATTTCACATCATTGTAATTCCCGGGGGTCACCCACCACCTCCACCTCCCCTCCCTGGCTGCTGCTCCTGCTGGTATCCCCTCCCCCCAAGCTGTGTACTTTCATTTGGTTGTCTGTATATTAGTGAAACCATTTGGTTTCTGTCTTTTTCTTTCTGACTTGTATCTGCTAATATGATTTCTTCTAGGTACATCCATGTTATAATAAATTCATCACCAAATTTGTCATTTTTAATTGATGAGTAATATTCCATTGTGCATATATACCATATCTTTTTCATCCAGTCATCTGTTTTGGGACATTTGAGTTGTTTCCATGTCCTTGCAATTATAAATAGTGCTGCAATAAATATCTGAGCACAGGTATCCCTTTGTACCCACACTGAGGTCTCCTTTGGGTAGATTCCCAGAAGAGTGATTGCTGGGTCAAATGGTAGTTCCATTTTCATTAGTTTGAGGGTCTTTCACACTGCTTTCCATAGTGGTTGGACCAGTTTACATTCTCATCAGCAGTGCAAGAGTGTTCCTTTCACTCCACATCCATGCCAGCACTTGCTGTTGCCTGTTTTTTTTGATGTGAGCCATTCTTACTGGTGTAAGGTGGTATCTCATTGTGGTTTTGATTTGCATTTCTCTGATTGCTAGTGATGCAGAGCAATTTTTTCACATGCCTGTTGTGTATTTATATTTCCTCTTTGGAGAGGTGTCGTTTTAGTTCTTCCCATTTTTTTATTGGACTTCTTGTTCTGTTTTTGTTTAGCTGTATGAGTTCTTTGTGGATCTTTGTTATTAAATCCTTATCACTCTTAGCATCATACTGGTACAACGACAATCAGACCAATGGAACAGAATTGAGTGCCCAGAAATAAAACCACACACATATAGTCAACTAATCTTTGACAAAGGCATGAAAAACTTACATTGGAACAAAGATAACCTCTTCAATAAATAGTGCTGGCAAAACTAGACTAAGACATGCAAAAAAAATGGACCAAGACAACTCCCTCACAACTTGTACAAAAATCAATACAAAATGGATAAAAGACTTAGATGTCAGACCTGAAACCATAACATACATAAAGGAAAACTTGTGCAAAACCTTCATGAATTACAATTCAGAAATCCCTTTCTGTGCACATATACAGATGGCCAAAGCTTCTGTACAGCAAAAGAGACAACAGAAAAAATGAAAACAAGCCCAACCAAATAGGAAAAAATTTTTGCTCTCCAAAAGAATGATAAGGGTTTAACAGTGAAGATCAATACTTAAAAAAAAAAAAAAACTAGTATAGTTTAGTTTTTAAAATATGTTTATTAAGATACCAGTTTACAACAGTATATAACTTAGGTATACATGTTCGTACTTTCCAAATATATGTTCTCACACCACTCCTACCACCCAAACTCTAGTAATCTTCCACCAAATTCCATTGGTTCCCTTGCTCTTTATTCTTCATTCTTTTCTCTCCCATCATATGCCATTGTACTCTTCTCATACCTCAGTTCTACATACATATTTCAAGGTTTTGTTTTGCTTTCCTTTAGTCTGTCCCTTTATATTGTTTCTTTATAGTCTATATGTGAGTAAAATCATGTGGAATTTGTTTTTTCTCATTTGGCTTACATTTTCTTTGTGTGTTATTGGTCATTTTAAGTATTCTTTAGAGAAGTGACTATTTAGTTCTCAGTCCACTTTTTGATGGGGCTATTTGTCTTTGTGTTGAGCCCTATAGGTTCCTTGTAGCTCTTGGATATCAGACCAGTGTCACATGCATGGTGTACAAATATTTTCTCTTACTCAGTAGAGTATCCTTTATTTTAATGATTGTGTCTTTTTACTGTGTAGATGTTTTTTTTTTAGTTTGATGTTGTCTAAAGCATAATGTTTATGTTTGATTTAATTTAATTTACTGTTAAGAGTCAAATCTCCCAAAGATATCACTGGGCATAACTCCTTGGAGTGTTCCACCTACATTTTCCTCCATATATTTTATGGTTTCAGTTCTCATATCCAAGTCATTGATCCATTTTTAATTCAATTTATGCATGGTATGAAATAGTAGTCTGGTTCCATTGCTTTATATGTGACCATGATATTTTCCTAACACATTTATTGAACAGACTTTCCATTCTCCATTGTATGTTCTTGATTTTTAAGTCATCAATTAACTACCCATAATATGTGTTCTTTTTCTCAAATTTGTTCTATTGGTTTGTGCTATCTTTAGTCCCATATCATACCACTTTGATTATCATCACTTTGCAATGCAATCTTTGTAGCATAAATGAAGTGTGGAAGTGTGGTTCTATAACACTGCTTTCTTGGTTTGTTTGTTTTTTTTCTTTTTCCTTTTTTCTTTTTTTTTTTTTTTTTTTTTTTTTTTTTTTTTTTTTTTTTTTTTTTTTTTTTTTTTTTTTTTTTTTTTTTTTTTTTTTTTTTTTTTTTTTTTTTTTTTTTTTTTTTTTTTTTTTTTTTTTTTTTTTTTTTTTTGGTCAGAATTACTCTGACTTTTCAGGATCTTCTGTGATTCCATGCAAGATATAGTAAAGTTTGCTGTATTTCTCTGGATAACAGCAGTGGAATTTTGATAAGGATTGCACTAACTCTATTGTTTTGGATAAGATGTCATTTTAACAATGTAAATTCAATCCATGACAAGAAATAGCTTTATGTCTTCTTTTATTTCTTTTAACAATGTCTTATAGTTTTTGTTGTTTTTTTCTTTTACTTCTTTTGTAAACTTTGTTCCTAGGTATTTGGTTGTTGCTTTTTATGTAATTTTAAATGATATTGTTTCCTTGACTTCTTTCTAGTTCATTTTGCATGTGGAAATGCAATGGACTATTGTACAATGATTTTGTAGACTGCCACTTCACTTCACTGATTTACTGCTTCTAATAATTTTTAGCAGAGACTTTAGGCACATATATATGTGTATATATATATATATTTTGTAGTCTACAAGTAGTGATACTATCACTTCTTTCATAATTTGAATTCCTTCAATTTCTTTCTCCTGCTTAATTGCTTTAGCTTGGAATTTCAATACTATGTTAAAGCATGGTGGTGACAATGGGCAACCATGTCTGGCTAATTCCATTGTTGTTTTCGACAGGGATTTGTTTTGATCCATTAATTAAGGTGAATTCCTCTGCCTTTCTATAATGTTCAATGCACTTTGGTTTGCTTTTCTTCTGTGTATTAAGTAAAACAGCATTTTCCCCCCCCCCAATCTTGTGTGATGGTCATATGATAAAATTGAAGGTTTCGGGGTACTGGCCTAACATGTTGGCCTTGATGCTGTTGGTCTGAAAATCTGCATTAATCAGGATGATGGAAACTCAAAAACTAGCACAAAGGTGATACAATAAGAATCCAGTCTACAGTGTTGGGGTTTGAGGTAGTGAGAGACATGGAGTTTGTTTCTATAGTCTTCCAGTAATGTGAACATTCTGTAAGTGTTTGGGCTAAAGAAGGGATTGCCAACCACTGTCAAGTCATGTCATATTGCCCAGGGAGACTTCCTTCTTTAGTTTGCAGTTGATCCCTCAAGTGTAGTCCAGTCCTAGTTTCAGAGGAATTTTCCAGCAAAGTTGTTTTATTCCCAATTGACTCAGGCCAAGAGAAGAGCAGCTGGGTACTGTATTAAGGCTGTAAGCAGATGACGTGGGTGGTCCTATCTCAGTAGGAAGCAGGGTGGCAGTATCCCCATGGGGCAGGAGTGGGGAAAATACTAGTGTCAATTTCAATTCCTGGGCTTCCTAGCTCTAATTCCAACCTACCCTATCAACAGAGTTTTCTCCTAAGACTCAGGTAAGAGCTGTGTGGTCAGAGGTATAGTTGGTCTTTAGATAGGTACTAGGATGACCCCACAGTATACACAAGAGACAATGCATTGTACCTAAATGTATACGCAAATTAAGTTTCCTGGGTTGTACATATATGTTGGACTTAGTAAATCTGCTTATTTCAATTAACACTAATGTAAAGTAGGCATTTGGAGAAGAAAAGAACAAAACCCACCAACAGAAACATTTCTTAAAGGACTCTGACTCCTTCTCTGGTTCAGTTCTTTCCATTGAGTTAAATCATTGAGTTAAATCTCTCAAGATCAATGGCTGGAATCAAGGCTTCTTTTGTCTTGCTGAAGTGATGCTAACAGCAAAGGTTAAGAGGCAGCTAGGCAATCTGTGTGAATCAAGAATCCCTATGCAATGTCCTCTCCAAAAAGCAGTCACTATTCCTCCCCTAAGGTGGGACAAGTGGAAAAGTAGAATTCCTGCCAAGTTAGGTACCATGAATATGAGTTCCAGCTGATTTTTCCTTTTTTTAATTTTTTATTATTTTGTATTGATTAAACTTTTTATTTTCTTATATTGTTATTCATTCTTATATAATATTTGATTTCTCCCCTCAGGGGATTTATGGAGAACATCTGACTTTCCTGAACGGTAGGTAGCAAAACTGAACAACCTATTCATCATAAATTTCTCTGGGGTAAGAACTGGAAAAGAGGAACTGCAATGTCAAGCTATTTATGATGATCAGACTTGATAGGTTCAGGTCAGCCTGAATACATTTCTGCTTCACCTCTCATAGATTATTTTGCCCACTACATTACTGAAATTTGAGACACAAATAGGCCCTGTATTAAAAAGGGCCAGCCAGGTTCAGGCTCAGAGAAAAAAATAAATGCCTGCAATTTCAGATGGGTTACACGTCTTATCATAGACAAGGAAAGGTGGTTAATAACACACCTAATAGAGAAATACTGATTTTGTTGCTGGAGAACTTTGGATTACAGACTGACTATTTCTGTTCTTTGTATTTAACACAGACAACTGCAGGTGGTGAATGAAAGGAAATAGGGGCAGGGGGTTGGGGTGGAATCCATTGCAAGTCAAACATAGGAGTTGTTTCTAGCCATAAAGTGATTTAGAAATGAAATGAATTCTACACGAACTCAAGACAGAGACATTTTAATGAGAAGCACTCTTGGGTAATCTATTAAAAAAGTAATCTAACCAGTGGCCAAACACAGTTGATTTTGAAGTTATAGAAATATTGTCCGCCACAGGTAAGGTGTCATCTGGTTCACAGATAATCAACAAGGTCATTTTTTTTTCATTTTAATGACTGCTAACATTCCAGAAGAAAAGAAAGTCAAGGGATTTTAGAATGGTTTGCAGGGATCACCTTTGTTTTTGGCATTAATTAAAGGGGACTGTGTATTATGTTGAAAAAATAAATTAACAAACAAAAATTGGGCTAGCCATCTGAGCTCCCTTGCCAGTGGGGAGCAAAGGAGGTCAAGATTCCTGGGTAAGCCCCCTGAGCCGGGTGAGCCCTGGAGGGAGGACAGGGTGGGGGTTATGGTGGCCCCACCCACCAGCAGGTGGCTGCTTCACAGAGCAGCCATCTGCAGCCTGGATCAGTGCAGTCATGTTGCCCTCTGCTCCTAGGCCAAGGGGAGCATGGAAGGGAGCAGGCTCAGCCATCTGGGCCCACCCCCAAGCAGGGAGATTCTGGTGCAGGGGCAGGGCAGGGACTTGAGTCCTGCCCACCAGCAGGCAGCCACCTGAGGGCTGCCTGAGCACCCAAGTCCCTAACCATCCGAGCTCCCTTGCCAGTGGGGAGCAAAGGGGGTCAAGGTACCTGGATAAGCCCCCTGAGCCGGAGTTGGGGCAAGTGGGGGGTGAGGGAGGAGTCCCTTCCATTTTGCTCTCACTTCAGCTAAACTTCAGAGGATCAAGAACATGTACAACACAAACCCCATCATAGAACGGGTGAGGGATCATGCAAAATTCCAGCCCACAAACCTGAGCTGGACACAGCAGATGGACCACCGAGAGATCCAGTGCATGCAAGACAAGAGGA
>PVHY01029750.1:0-13994 GCA_004024945.1 Uropsilus gracilis | reverse complement strand
CACTCCCTTCTTCTACCCCTAGAGACCTCCAGACATCCACAGGAAAGCGATGCCTGCTCCGAGCTCCTCCCCGCACCTTCTGTGCTGGCTTCTGTTCGGTGCTATTGAAAAGGCGTGCACCCCTGTATCAGAGCTCTTGCTCCCCTCAGCTCCCTCTCCCTCCTCCGAGTGTCGGGAAGCCTCAGGCACTGGTTAGTTCACCTCCCCACGGCTCAAGGCTGGAGAGAAGTCACTGGAAGCCACAGAGATCCAGAGACGTCAGCCTGGCGCATCTGGACCCTCTCGCCCTCCCGTCGAGACCCTGCCATTCACCCCATACCACTGAGACCGTGGGCCTCACAGTCCATCATCTCAGCCTGAACAGCCGTGATTCCAGTTAGCACCGCCATGGCCCTAAACTTCCGGCAGATTAGGCTTCTAAAATCATCTCCCAAAGAGCTCTGCTTGCACCCCCCGACCCCTCCGACTGGAGTCTGCAGATGGCACTACGGCAGGAGACAGGGAGCAGGAGGGGAACCCCCCCACCTGCAGTGCTGCCCGCCCCCCGCCCCCGGCCCCGGGGCCCACATCTGCAGGTGAGGGCTCATCTCTGTCTGGGCTGGGGCCCAGGCTGGAGACATTATTCTCCCGCGTGGTCCAGGTGAGTTGGTGGGCTCCCCAGGAGCAGCCAGAGGACAGACTCTGGGTGCCCCCTCATGGGGCCTGCCACCACCTCTGCCCCCCGAGCACACACCCCCTACCTGACTTCCCTGCCCCCTCCTTTCCTCCCCAGCCAGCTGCCAACAAGCCCCAGAGCCTGCGGTCAGGTTGAGTCTTGTCTCCTCACAGCAGGAGCGAGGGAGCAGCGATAAACACATCTGTGATCCTTTCCAAGACACTCAGCCAGGAGGGGCTGAGGCCGGCCCTTGCCTTGCGCCTGTCGGTTCCCCACCTCCACCGTGCGTGGGGCCCGTGGCAGCCTGTTTGGGGAGAGGGCCGGGGGCGGGGGCACATGCCTTCGAATAAACGATGTCCAGCGAGATCACAGGCGTCCCCGTGCGTGCCCCACCTGGCCGGACCCTGGCTGGACCTGGAGATGCCGAACAAGTCAGCGGTCACAGTCCCGTCTGACAGATGGAGAAACTGCAGGCCTAAGGGCAGAACCCACCGCTGACATCACTGAGCCTGTCCTAGCCCAAGTGGCATTCCTCGCTCCTGGACACCAGGACACGCACTGGACCTGGAAGGCCCCATGAAGGCGTGAGGGTCTGGCCACTCCCAGCGAGGCTGGGCGGCCACCTTCCTTCTGTCCTCTGGCTGTGCCCAAGAGTGAGTCGGGCCCCTCCCTGGGTCTCTGTCTCCACCTCCAACCACAAAGGGAGCTGGAGGTTGGCATGTCCAGCGGAGGGTCCCAATCCCACCAGCTGGCTAGAACACGCATAGGGCCCGGTTATGTGCTTTCTAGGAAGCCACCTGCAAGGGCCCCTGACCAGAGCCGCACCAGGCAGGCAAGGAGGGCATCCCTTCACCGGGATCCCAGAGCTGGGCAGGCCCTCCTGGCCAGAGGCATCAGGCCAGGCCTGGTCTACACTCTGAACACCCCTGAGCCTCCCCCGGCACAGGCCTCCCTCGGCCTTGCTGGGGTCAGCGCTGACGATGCCTGCCCCTTCCTGCTCCGGAACCATCAGAGGCTCCGAGATCACGGGGGACTCAACCATTCCTCCCCCGGGTAGACAGGTGCCCTGTAAGCCCAGCGCTGGTATACAGACGCAGAGGCCCTCATCCGCATCGGGCTCATGACAGAAAGCCCTGCAACACCCAAGAAAAGGGCGGGGGAGGAACCAAAAGGAGCTTCTCTGAGCAGGGGACATCCGCCTGAGGCCCAAACAGGAAGGAAGCAGCGCCATAGGAAGATCGGGGGTGACAAGGTCGCTGGCCCCAGCCTGGCAGCCACCTCACTGGCCATCCCACTTGCTCCCTTAGGGATCTGCAGTCCGGTCAGTCTTTGTGGGTCCACGCCCAGGCTCCGGGCATCTGGCACCCCCCACACACACACACCAGGCTGCCTCTCACCTCTCTTGTCTGTTTCATCACATCTGACTCCAGGTCACCTCCTGAGATTGGCCTGGGCACCTCTGATGGCTCCCAGCATCTGCACTGCCCACCAGCTGCCCTGGGCAGCAACCGCTGCCCTCACCTGCTGGCGTGACTCATCACCCCTTCCCTGCAGGAAGGACACTGCCCCTTAGCACCCCTAGACCAGCTATCTCCCCTCTCACCCTTGCTGTGGCCTCAACCAGGAGCCTCGGATGAGGAGACCGAGGCTGGGAGGGTCACTTCCGTCAGCAGGGAGGGAGCGCATGACCTGTGACCTCTACCCTAAGGGGGGTCCGACCGCAGAGATGGAAGGAATGACAGCGAGACCAGGAGGGCTGCAGCTCCGGGCACACGCGCCCAGCCACAGGACCGGACAGGCAGAGCCTTGCCACTCACCGGGACATCCTCCTAGGGCAGGCCAGGTGAGCGGCCCTGCCTGCGTGACTCACCGGCAGCCTGGAAGGCTGATACAGGATGTGGAGGAGGCAGGAGAGGAGACAGGCGGGGGGAGCCGAAGAGGGCTGGAAGAAGGGCCAGCGGGTCCCTCCCATTCGCCGGTATGCAGGGGACCACACTCCCTTCTGGGGCGTGCAGCTACCCCCCCCCATCAGACAGCCTCCCCCACGTGACGTGTGTCTACACGACCGGTAGCCGCACCCGACCCGTGCGGAGGGCCAGCTGCGTGCCAGGCCCTGGGGTGAGCTCTCGGCCTCGTCTCTTTCCCTCCTGACCTCAGCGCTGAGGACCGTCTGCCAAGTCCGCTTCCTCCCCGGGACGGAAGGAGTGACAGAGCCGGGCCCTGAACCCAGGCAGCCCACGGCCAGCTGCGCTGGGAGCGGGGCACGGGGCGCAGAGACGCCAGCTCGGGGGCCGGGCCCGGGGCTGCTCTGCTCCTCCGCCACCCAGTGCCTCCATGCCCTGGCCATCACCACGAGGGGCCGTGACGGCACCATGGGGGGCTCATGCACTGACCGGGCCGGCCAGAGGCCTGTGCCCGGGGCCTGCCGGGATGTGGGCGGCTCCCCGCCTGGCCTCCGCTGCTGACACATGCGTGTGGGCCTCTGCCTACGGCCGTCCTTTCTAGACTTTCTAAGAACTGCTGGCCCCAGCGGTGACTGAGGACCCATGGGAACCTGAGAGACCAGAAGGCCATTCCCTGCGGCCGCCGGGCAGAAGCCGGCCAGGGTCGTGCTCGGGGCCAGCAGCTCTGAGCTCAGTTCAGAAACGTGCAGTGTCCCAGCTCCCATCGCTCACATTCCTGCCCCAGCCCCGTGGATGCCCGTGGCAGTGGCCCCCCGAGGCGCCTGCACGTGTCCGCCATTGCAGGCGTCTGACCCCCACCCGGAGCCAGCACCCACCACCCGGGCAGCTCCTCGTCCACCTCGCCTGTCCTCTGAAGGCTCTGGGGCCCGGCCTGGGTGGGCTGGGAGCGCATCGTCCTTCACAAGGCCACTCCCAGCCGCAGGCCGCAGCCCGGGCTTGGCTGGCGCCGGGAGCCATCACGCCGCCTCTGCTGGACTCCCAGGGGTGGGGCCCTCTCCTGTTTTTAGGGCTCGGTCTGCTTCTCTAGGGTACGGCTGGTCCTGCGGACGGGCCCTGCTTCTCCAGAGCACGCCCAAGCCAGGCGCCCTCACTCCACAACCTGGGCCTGCAGCCCCTCTAACCCCGGGACAGCCAACGCCTCACGGGCGGGGCCAGCCAGACCACCCCAGCACCACCCTGTCCACCCCAGCACCTCCGCCAGAAGCACCCCGCGGACGCGCCTGCCTTTCTGAGCTGAGTTCCGAATCCGGGAGGGTGTGTGGAAGCAGGCGACAGGGAACCATCACCTCCTTAACCTTCAGCTCCAGCTCTTAGCTGAGGTGACGAAGGACACGTTGGCTGCCCGGCAGCCGCTCCCCAGGGCAGACCCCCCCCCGGCACCCACCTCAGCCCCTCCCCCCACCAGAGGGTTCACGGCTGCGCCGTGGACTCCGGGACACGTGTCCACATCCATCCCTCGTCTCATCTTGCTGCTCACGGAATGGAGGTGTGTGACGCAACCTCACACGTCCCGACCGGCAGCGAGAGCCCGGCAGGACGGGGCTGCGGGCAGAGGCCCTGAGCGTGGCCCCTGAGCGACGGGCAGCGTCTCCGCCAGGCGCCCGGCCCCCTCCCTGGCTGCCTACCTTGCGGCCCGCCTCGTTATTGTGTAAGTTCATGAGAGTGCGGGCATTCTGCTTGATCTCCCGGGCATCCACAAAGACCTTGGCGAAGCCGATGCCGTAGCGGATGTCGGCAGAGCAGCCACCCCACTTCCAGCCCTCGTCCCGGTGGTACTGGCCTTGCTTCTCCTTGTCGCAGCCGCAGTCGCTCAGGTTGCCCTGGGTGCAGGCGGCTGTGATGGCGTGCGCCACCCCAGCGGCGATGATGGCGTACGTGAAGGCAGCCTCCCGGCTCCCTGCGAGGACAAGAGCGAGAGTCGGGGTCAGCCCAGGGCGCCCTGCCTCAAAGGAGGCTGAGCTCCCTGCCCCCCCCCCCAAACCCCGGCTTGGGGGCAACGATGGCTGAGCACCCCCGTGACACACAGACCGTCCGGTCTCCAGTCACCGAACGCCTGGGGGAGTCGGCGGGGCGGTCAGATGAGGGGACGCCTCTGACCACCAACTCCCGGCCACACCCAACAGGACATGAAATCCGCATGCCCTCGGAGCTCGCAGTGGCTGGTGACGGGTACATTCCTTCAGCACCCACCACGGGCACAGACCCGGGAGCCAGGGCCTGGGTCTCAATCCCAATGACTCCAGGTGACACCGCCCGCCCCCTCGGTGCCTCGGCCTCCTCACCCATGAATGGGCACCTTCCACAGAGATGACAAAGGCCCGTGAGTCTGTCCCATGATGCTCTCTCGCCGAGCTGGGCTATGGCAGCGGCCTGGCATAGCATTCCTGTGCTCTGGCCCTCCTACTGCTCGGTGCCACCTGTATTACAGGGGTCCATCTCCATCGCTCCTCTGCAGCCCCTCACTACCTTCTGAGCACCATCAGAGAAGGTGGGGACATGTGTCCTCCATCCGAGATGGAAGGCAGGGAGCGGGGAGGGGACAGTCCACACCAGCGAGTGACAGGAAGGTTCGCTGGGGGGCCCGGGAGGCACTGAGGCACAGCCTTCCCGCAGGCCTCCCCAGGTGTTTGCTGGTGGTCTTGCTGGGAGGCTGGGAATGACCCAGAAGGATCTGCCAGGGCCCTGAGGATGGTGCTAGGGCCCTGGGCGGGGTGTAAGATTCCAAATAGCTGGAGAACAGGAGACCAGCTACTACCAGCCTCTTGGTTTCTCTGGGCCTCAGCCGGCCCCCCTGCAGAGGACCTGGGAGCAGCGTCCACTGGACAGCGCGTCACAGGATGCCCCGTGGTGCCGGCCACACCAGCTCGAGGTGATGTCGCCCCCCTAGTTGGAGCAGGTGGCCGCCAGGCAGCACCCTGGGGGAGGGGGCCCCCGAGTCCAGGCTGGGAAAGGAGTAGGAGTCTCAAGGCCAAGAGAAAGGCCCGGCTCACCCAGGCCCCTGGAGGGGTGGGCTGCAGAGCTGGGCTGCAGCCTTGGCCTCTGGGTGCCCCGGGCTGGCCTAGAACCGTGTCCAGGGAGGACGCTGAGGTGCATCGGGCAGCACAAGCAGGCTCCAGCAACAGCCAGGAGGCTGTGTCCCTGTATGAGACTAAGCAGGGGGCACGCAAATTGGGGCGCCTGCGCTTCTGGAGGCGCCTCCCTGGGAGGAGGGCGGGCGGGGAGGAGGCCTGCCCAGGCAGTGCCCACTCAGCGGTGATCTCGTACAGCGGCGCTAGCACAGCAGGTGGCAGAGCCCAGTCCGTGGGTCTGTCTGGGCCCCTGAGCGGAAGAAGATGGTGCGATGGCAAGGGACAGACAGGAGCTGAAAGCAGCAGGGGTGACGGCTTGTGTTGAGGCCTCTCCCCAACCTACCCCCTGAGGTGGGGAAGGCAGCTGCAGCCCAGACATGTGGACCGCCCTTGAGTTCAGGGTGGATCCCTAGACAGAGTGAAGGCTCCTCATGGGCTAGGGCCATCCCCTCCCTGCCAAGCTAGCTTTCACCCCTGTGCCATGGTCGCCAAGAAGCAACGAGGGACCATCATTCCTGGCTTCGGAGCTCCAGGGACCCAGCACTCGCTGCCAAAGCCAAAGGTGCCAGGTGTTTTATGCTGAGCTGCGCCCCTGCCCCTAATGCTGGCCCCCCAACCCCAGACTGGCACTGCCCGATCTCACCTCCTGTTCCCTCCACCTCCACTGGCCACCGAGGAAAGTGCCCTGGCCTGGCGGCTGCCACATGACTACTATCAGGCCTCCTGAAGCCTCCGTTGCTTCCTCTGCGTGATGGACACTGCACCTTGGGCCAGTGTGTGGACAGAGGTGCAGACCAGTCAAGGCACTAAGCGCAGTCCCCGCACGTGGTGAGCATCCAGTGACCACCAGCCCTTGCTATTCTATGATTATGGCGATTGCTGCTGAGCCCCGTCCCTCCATCCTGCCTCTCGACACCCTACAGGACAAGGGGGCCGCACCCCAAAGCCAGGAGATGACACTAATCCAGCATCTATCTGCCCAGCTAAATTGGGGGTTCACAAGGAGACAGGGCCCACCTCTGTCTTGCTCCTGTTTACAAGCCCCCCTGCATGTGTGAGGACAGTGGATGAGAGGAACTCATTTCCAGTTTCCACCCTGCTAGGCGCTGGATGATCCTGGGCAAGTCACTTAACCTCTCTGCACCTCCGTTTCCACACCTGCTAACATCCCCTTCTCTGCAGAAAGAGGCACTTGGACACAGTTGGTGCCAGTGACCAGCCGTGAGCACTGGAGCCACCACCATTGATGACCTTACAGGCAGCTCTGGGGGCTGCAGGGAAAACACTCCGCTTCAGTTTTCGGCACAGCCCTTCTGACAGTCTAGGCTGATTTGTTTATTGTCTGTTCCTAACGCCACACCTTCCCCCCACCTCTCACCCTTCTCCCCCCCACCCCCCCCATCCCCGCCCTTGAGAACATAAATTCCTAGAAAGCAAGCACTCTGGCATGTTCCCTGTGGCGTCCCCAGGGCCGGACACGCAGTAGGAGCACCAATACCTGTCAATAAATAACTGAATGGATGAAAGCAATTTCCAAACAGTGGCCAGCAGCCACATGCCCTTGAGGGAGTGCTGGTTACATGCCAGGCGTCACGCTAGGCGCTCTGGAAAAGCCTCGGGACAACCTCACCCGAGCTTCAGGCAGGCTCCCGCCGGGCTGGTGAAGGTCTGGGAGGACCCCCGCCCAGGTGGCGAGGCTGGCACAAGGTATCAGCCCAGAGTGGGCCAGTGGTGCTTTGCTTTGGGGAGAATCAGGGGGTGGGGGGTGGGGAAGAAGGGTAGAAAGAAAGTAGTGTTTGTTGAGCACCTACTATGTGCCAGACCCTACTATGTGCTTGGCTCTCTGCATGGCATTTCACAACAGCCCTGGTGGACAGACACCATTGCTCACAATTTTAAAGATGAGGAAAGCGAGGCTCAGAGGGATAAAGTGAGTCACTGACGCTACCCACCTGGGTGCCAACCGGAGCTGGAAGGGTGGGTCTGAGCTGGCAGTGTCCTTCCCGGGTCCCACCCCACCTCCCTGCCTGGGGCCTCCCTGTGTCTAAGGGCCTGAGGCTCTAGAGGCTCCTTTGGCTTAAGGCATAAACCCTTATTGAAATTCCTTTATTTCTCTCGAGATGCCATTCAGCGATTATCAAGGAAACAATAAACCCTGCAAAAGGTCCCCTTGAATCAGATGTTCTGTCCTGCTAGGACAAGGACAGGGTCTGATGGCAGTGAAGCGGAGAAGCAGCGGCCTGGAGCCTCACATTCTCCCTGGGGGGTGGGGGGGTGGGGAGGGCATGCTGGGGTCTGCCCAGCCACTCCTATAAAACATCAGTGGGGAAACTGAGGCTGGAGAGGTGACTTGCTTGGGCACAGTCAGGAGGCAAACCCCACCATCCCAGGCCTCCCCTGACCCTGGTCTTGCTCGGTGTCTCCCGACGGATGCCTCCCGGTACCAGGCTGGCTTCCTGAACGCCATCTGACTTGTCTTTCCAGGCCACTGCAAGGGGGTCCTGAGAGGTCTGTGTTGTGAGAGGAGACGCTCCATGGCACATGGCTCCTACCTGGCAGAGTAGCTGCCCACCAGGCTCTGCTCCAAGCCTCAAGAGGGATCACCCCCTCATTCCTGGCACCGAGCCTGTGGTGGAGGTGCTTATTAGCGCCATTTCACAGATGTGGAAATTGAGGCCCAGGGAGGTGGTAGTGTAACTTGCCAAGGATTCAGACACACCCAGTCAGCCCGGCTCGAGTCTGAGCCTCTCTCCTGCCTCAAGGTCCTCACTCCAGTCCTACAGCCCCCCCATCCAGGTGCATTCCTGAACCTGTCCCATAGGGTGGGTGGACAGTGGGTACTGGGCTTGGCCCTCGCTGACCATGTGCCCTCAAGAAACAGACCCAATTGCTCTCTGCCCTGACTATTCACCTTTCTCTCCTGCCCACGAACACAAGAGGAGCCTCCACACCCCACCAGTGCTCCCCCGGCTTCTTGACCCAAACTCACGCCCTGTTTCTTGACTTAATAGATATATCTTGAGCACCTACTATGTGCCAGGCACTCAATTGGAAGATGCGGCCTTGCCTTCATAGAGAGCAGGGAGCAGATAGTAAAATCATGCCCCCCTCACTCCCCTTCGCCCCCCGCCCCTGCCCGTGGCTGTTGAGGACTCTGAAATGGAATAGGGCAGCATGAGAACAGGGGGCATTTGAGGCAATGACTTTTGATCAAGGAGGAACCAGCCTTCGGGGTCTCTTGGAGGGTGAGAGGGCTCCAGACTGAGGGAAAACTGGTCCATGACCCTGACATGGTGTGGCTGGTGGAGGGAGCCAGCTGTCAGTGGGTGTGGGGCAACTGCGAGTCCTGCTGGAATTACAGCCACAGCCATAATGCCCCAAGGGTTCCTCCGGGAATAATAATAATAATAATAGTTATTATTATTATTATTATTCCTATTATTATTATTAGGAATAATAGGCTGCTACTTGCCCAAGGTCACTGATGATTCAGCGAGATCAGGGGGGTTAGAATGGAGGTCTCCTGCCTCCCTGCCCCCGCAGACAAGACTCCCCGCCCCCAGCCCTCCACCTTGTCCTTAATTCTCAAGTCACTCACACACCCCCAGGGACAATTTCCACCCCGAAGCCCAGGTGCTTTCAGCTCAGAAGTCCAGCACTTCTGCCCTCCTCTCTGCTCCTTACGCACCTGGGTGACCCCGGACAGAATCCGGCCACCCAGAGTCACAAGGCTTCCCCCTCTGTGAAGCGGGACCCACCTGGAGGACGCTGCCACGTTGCCACGGAGACAGGGCAACACCTCTATGCCAGGCATATGCCAGGCCCCTGGCAGGGGGGCCTGAAAGAATGGTGTTATCGCTGAGATGAAAACCGGGAGCTGGCTGACGCCCTCCCAGCAGTCCAGCTCCACCACGATCCGGGAGGGCAGAGAGGAAATAAACTGATGTCCAAGCCTGCCCAAAAGATTCCATTCCACCGCCCTGTGCGGCCGCGCGCTCGCAGGGCTGTTATCTGGGTGTATTTACGGTATCTGACTGGAAACCACAAAGTGCATTGTTGGGCTTTTTTTCTTTTTCTATTTAAAGCCAGCGGGTCAGAGAGTGAGCAATCTGCCGTGACACTCGCTGAAATATATGATGATTTGGAAAATAAACTGATGGAAAAGGGTGGCTGCTGCCAGCCCTGTGGCACGCAGCCCTTCCGGGCTCCGATCGCCACATCTGGCTGCCCACAGCCAGAGGCAGCGGGGACATTCTGGATGTACGACAGGAAGAACTGGGGGTGCAGGGAGCCAGTCCGTGGGCCAAGTCTGGCCAAGGTGACAGACCACCGAGAAGGCAGTGGAGGAGAGACATGGACAGACCCCCGGCCCCTGCCTTCTTCCCCCACCTCAAGTCCACCCGAGGGTCTCTCGCTCGGCAGACAGGCCCAGGATGCACTGCCGACCCTCCGTTCACCATCTCCATGTGCCCCCTCCTGCCTCCACACAGCCTGGGGATGCCCTTTCTCTGCCAACCTTGTGCTGAGTGACAGGACCCTGGGGGCTGAGAAACCTGGTTCACGGCCCAATGCCACTCCCTAGTGGCAGGACTTTGGGTGAAGTAACGGACCTCTCCAGCCTCAGTTTCCCCACTTGTAAAATGGGGATGATTAAATACCCACCCCCTGGGTGGTTGGGAGGACTGAATAAACCATGTGACAGGCTGAGTCCACGCCTGAGGAATCAATAGGCAGCAGCAGCTCTTATTCAAGGCATTATTTTCACCACATCCACCAAGACACAGCTGCACAGCTCCCTCACTGACGCGCCTTCCCAAGAGCCCCTTGCGGCCCGGCCCCCGAGCCGTCCCCATTTTGTGCTGAGCTGAACTATCCGCCTCTCCCCGCTTGGTCACAGGGACCTGGATTATTCCTCTGAAAGTCCCAACGCTGAAAGAATGGATGTGTGTGTCACAGCGTGTGAGTGTGTGTGTCTAGCTGTCCACCCTATGAAAGCTGGAAAGAGAACATGATAACAAAAGGCTCATCTCAGAGAATAGTATCAGGAGAGCTAAAACCCAGGATGAACTGAGGCTTGCAGAAAAAATGCAAACGAGACAAAAAGCCCTGTGTTGGCTGCGTTCTAAGCAAGAATAGGGAAAGAATAGGCCTTTTGCTCAGGCAAGATGACGTATTGTTAAGAAATGGCAGCGAGAAAGGGGAGTTGGCCCGCCCCTGGCTCTGTCTCCCCCTGGAAAGGTTTTCAGATCTGCGCCTCCACAGCCATTAGCTCCCCAGGCATGTGCGCCATTCCCACCGCCCCGCACAGTGACAGCCAAGGTGCCCAACTCCAGGCCTGGGGACCCAGGTCCAGCCTGTCACTGTCACCCCAGGACCAGGAAGCTGCCAGTGACCAGCGGTGACACGTGGGGAGAGCAGGAGCCCAGGAACACAGCAGAGAACCTGGCTTGGAGACAGAGGAGGGTGGACCCGGGGCCTGACGCCCAGGTCATCCGTGCCCATCCCTGGAAAAATTCCGACCGGGAGTATCAAACAGGAGGTCGTGAGTGTTTGGAAAAGAATGCAGCCCTCCCCGGAGCCCACGGAGGGAAACCGTCTCTCTGGTGACGATACTGCTGGAGACACAGCAAATTTCTATACATGTGAAGAATTTGGTTCCCTTCCCACATCCTGTCTGTCCCCTGACTCAGGGCAGGGAAGAGCTCTGACACCTCCCCTCCCAGGCCAGCGCCGGGTCCGGTATACAAAGCCTCTGGCCCCACGGGTCCCATCTCTCCCTCCTCTCTGCTGCCCCACAGTCCAGAAACCAGGGGGCCTGACCATGCTGGTGTCCAGCTGGGCCACACCTACAAGCCTTTCCCACCTGTCCCTCGCCCTGCCACACTCTCCTCCACTGAGGCACGGGCCAGCCCACTCCAGGTGACCCCTGTGGGCAGCGGCCGGTACAGCCTTCCTGTCTGCCTGCCCGGTGCCTGCTCCCCGCCTGCAGGCCCAGACCACACCTCAGCCCCGGCTCCAGCCCTGTCTCCAGCAGACACGGAGTCCTGCGCCCGCAGTTGACCCACCTGTCCTGCACCAGAGTCTACGAAGTGTGATGAACAGGGGAAAGAGAGGTCAATAGGCTGAAGCCCAGTGACCTGAGAAATACAGCCTAGGAGTGGGAAAAGCCATCTAGAAAAACAAGCCATGATGACTGACCGGGTTTACTGCTATGCAGCCCAGTTTCTCCTCGCATCTTCCTCATTCTGTCTTCCCTCACGTCACACCATATACTCAGATACTCAGACCACCAGGACAGCCCACTCGCAGCCCAGAGCATATAAGGTGTAGAGACCCTTCACTCCCTGGTAGGGGCGCTCATCCTTGGGAAGTGAATCCACTGAGTCAGCACCGGGGCTAATCCACCTGCTTCTCACCAGCCCTGGCGTCCTTGTTCCCTTGGTGCTGCCTTCATCTACCACACGGAAGATTCTAGCAAGCATCTATGGATGGAGAAATGAACACAGGGGACTGGAAAGGCAGGTGTGCTTGATGCCTTGAGCATCCAACCCACATGCATTCAGCCACACGCAGCAGGGAGAACTCGGACGTGTGGGAATGAAAACTGTGATGGTCAAAGTTGAAAGTCAGACTCGCAAATGACCCGGTGGCTCCACGTCTGGGTATTTATCTGAAGGAAAAAAGACCTATTATCTGGAAAAAGGCATCTGTGCCCCATGTTCACGTGGCCTTGATGACCACAGCCCAGACCAGGAAACAGCCCGAGCGCCCAGGGGCGGGCAACCTGGTCAAGTCGTGGGTCCGCACAGGCCCGCTGCAGCCCAGGACCAGCCGCCTACGTGCAGGTAGCCAAGTGGGCTCTGTCCTGTGGCCTCCGGGTGCGGCAGGCCCTCCCGGCGAGGGGCATGGAAACGATTACACCCTATGATGCAATCACTCACAACGCGCTTCTCAGAACGTAGCGCTCTGCTAAGCAGCGTGTGGCCACTGACGGTCATGGAATGTGCACTGGGCGGGAAATGGGAGACTTTGGCGCGGTGACAGCGCCTCCCAGAGGCGGGGCATCTGAGCTGAGGCCGGCACCTGTGAGGGCGAGCAGGCCCACTGCCACTCAGCCGCTCCAGCAGCTGGGGTGGGGTCTGTACCCATCCTGGCGGGAGGATGTCCCCACATCCAGAGTAACTGGCTGGAGAACCAGATGATAACACCCCAAACCAGCATGCGGTGATGATGCATGTGTTCCAGGCACGGCGGGGAGCACCTCATGGGGAAGAGGAACCCCATGCTTCTGCTGTCACTCCTGTTCAGTCAAGGGCAAAGGCCAGGCGGGGGGGAAGGTGGGGTACCGGGAGAGGCGGTAGGCAGGTGGCTCAGGCCTCCACGGCGCACCACATGTGGGCAAACTGACGAAGAACATAGCCTGGAGCAGCGAAGGAAAACCAGCTCTCCATGGGCGCCATGAACTGGAGCCCTGACCCAGCGTTGGCAGAGAAAGAGAGCGATGTGGACAGAATGGGGATGTGTTTTACATGCAGAGTCAACAGCTTCTCCCTGTTCTGCTACACAGGTCCCCATTCTAATGCACCAGCAAGAAACTCTAGAGTGTGCACCCCCAACTCGTCTTCAGATGAGCTTGGCGTGTGGGCCCCCAGGGAGGAGTGAAGAGATGTCCTCTGATGGTCCTGCCCCACCAGGTGCCAGGGTCTTACAGCTTACTGAATGCCACTGCCACCTGGCAAGGTGGGCTGAGTGACACTCTCCCTTAAACAACTGAATAGAACTGCCATTCCATCCAGCAGTCCCACTTCTAGAAATCTACCCAAAGGTTACAAAACTCTAATTCAGAAGGACACCTGTACTCAGATGCTTATTGCAGCACTATTCACCATAGCCAGGATCTGGAAACAACCCAAGAGCCCACAAACTGATGATTGGCTGAAAAGTTGTGGCCTATGTACATGATGGAATATTATTCATCCATCAAAAAAGACAAACTTATGTCATTGGCAGCAACATGGATGGAGCTAGAAGCAACCATGTTTGCAGAAGTAAGGCAGAAAGAAAAAGAGAAATACGGGATGATCTCACTTGTATGAGGGATAAGGGGAAAACAAACAACCGGACAAGAATAATTAAAGCTGTCAAGAGAGCTGAAGCATAGAGCAAGAGAGGGGGGAGGGGGATAAAATCAGGGGAGGGATGGACACAGGAGATAAATATGGTTCATGGGTGTTAAGGTGGTAGGAAAACTTCAGGGTAGACAATGATGTAAAAAAGATATATGTGTAATCAGTTAAAAAATATTTA
>PVHY01029749.1:0-13995 GCA_004024945.1 Uropsilus gracilis | reverse complement strand
GGGTGCGAAACTCTGAGCACAGGCTGACTTCTTCTGGGGACACATGTCAAGAGATAGAGAGGGAGCGCTAAGGGCTGCAGTCATAGCAACGGCGAACTCCAAGCCAGACCACGTCCCTCTCAACCTGCCTCTGAAGCGTGGCGCTCACGACCTCGAGGTAGAAGCTGAAAATCAAAAGGCGGAGGGAAAACGCTCCGAGGAACGAGAGACACTGGCAGAAGCCACCCCCTGGGCCCGGCGGCCCTGCCTAGCGCCTGCCTCCAGGCCGGGGGGGGGGGAGCCCCCCCCACCGGCCGCCCCCAAGCAGAGCGCCAGGGCCAGCTTCATGCAGGCCGTGCCCACCTGGCTTCCCGGGGCGCCCGCTCCTCTGAGCGACCCATGTCTCTGGTTCGCTGCTCATGATCTTTCAGATCATCTCAAATCCTTCATGGGGGGAAAAGAAGGAAGCAGGAGCGAGAGGCGCATCCAGGCTTGTCCCGCTGCCCAAGGCCTCACCGGGCCAGCCCCCAGCCCCTCGAGGGTCGTCGCCCCAAGAAACTGCGACTTGGAAGACCCGAGTTTCCGGGCTTGTTTTCCCATCTCCGACTGGACGGGCCTGGGGGACAGGGGCGGTGGGGGGAGGAGGAGAACCAGGGGGAAGACGGTTTGGTCAGGAGGGAGAGAACTGATGAGAACGCGAGGATCCTTGCTCATCAGCAGGCTGAGACGAGGTCTGGGCCCGCAGGTGCCTGCCTTTTGCAGGGGAAGGACATTCTGGCTTATCTTGGGGGCTGATCTGCTGCCAAAGCAGTCACACGTCACCGTTTTCCGCTCGCTCGTCCTGAGGCCGCGTCTCCGAGTTGCCCCGAATGCCTTGATCCTGAGAGGATCCTTGATGCCGTCCTCAGTCAGGATCTCCAGGCAGGACACCGGTGAGTTCGGCCAAGCCTCAGCCTGAACCGGGGAGTGTGGGGGGAGTGTGTCTCAGAGGTCTCGCCGTGCAGTGGTGGCCAGAGACTCATTTCCAAGGGGGGATGACATTCAGCAGCGATGGGACCATTTGCAAAGGCTCGAGCAGGACCGTAGCACAGCAAACTCAGGAGACACGGGATGCTGAGTCTGAATTCAAATCAAGGAAAGGCACTTCATCGCCAGCGTCGAGTTATGCTCCCAGCTATTAACTGAAGAATCTTAGCAAACACGGGGGAACCTCTTCTTTTTTTTTCTTGAGACCAGGTCTCGCTATGTTGCCCGGGGTCGTCCCGAACCCATGGACTCAAGGGATCCCCAGCCTCAGCCTCCCAGGTAGCTGGGATTACAGGCGCATGCCACCACACCCAGCTGCTTTTTAGAGACCAGGTCTTGCTATGCAGCCCGGGGTCGTCTCGAACCTGCGAACTCAAGTGATCCCTGGCCTCTCGCCTCCCAGCGCTTGGATTACAGGTGTGCACCACGCCCGGCACTTGTGTCTTAAAATCCCTGCTGAGTCAGACAGCTGGACTTAAGGATGATGACACAGGGCGACCCCAACTTAACTGCCGTGACCCCATTCCCAGGCTTCTGACTACAGCGGGGGCCGTGGGGTGGGTGCAAGGAGGGCGGGCGGCCTGCTCACTGGGGCCTCCATATGCACTGCCTATTTCCTGAATGGATCACCCTCTCCCCCCGTGCGCCCTTTCTCATTGGAGTTCTCCGTGCTCAGGGAACTCACCAGTCTGCCCAGAAGGCCCTCGTCCAAGCTGCCCCAGATGGCCGGGTTGTGGGAGCAGTTCCCCCCCCCCCAGAAAGGGCTCGGTTCGACTTTTCCCAAGACCTCCAGAGAGGTTCTGCTAGCACCGGTCACCTCGGCGTGGTCCCGTGGACCCCAGGAGAGATGTCCACCATGATGTCAGAACAATGCAGATGACCTAGATCTAAGGCTATTTCCAGAAACAATCTTTTCCTGGGTTTTAGGAGATCTGTCTTCAAGGAAGGGCAAACTCTGGAGCAAGATTTTGCGCTAGGAAGTCACCCCTCATCTCCTGAGACCGCCCCCCACGCCTCTTAATGCCCATGGTCCCTTAACAAGCCAGGTTGGCCCCTCCTCATTTCCCTCCATTGACATTAGAATTTACAGCCATGTCAACCCTCCATACATCTCTCATTAAATTTGGGTTTGTCCCCAAATTGTTAATCTGTCTGACGTTAATTTGCCCAGTCTCAGAAGCACGCAGAGAGGCAGGGCTGTGGCTCCCAGCCCGCCATCTGACTCCAGTTTAGCTGCCTTAGAAGTTCAACAGGCTTGTTGGTTAGCGTGGGAACCTCACCATCAAGCGTGACATCGCTCCTTGGAGAAACGTTTCCCGAGTTTCAGAAGGCCAGCCTGCCAGCCTTCAAAGGAACCTTCGGTCATCATACAGCTGAAAACGGTACCGTTAATAGCTGGAAGTTCAAAAGCTTCCCCCACCAAAATGAGCCTGGAGAGTCAGTTTGGACTTGTTTGAATACCCCCCCCAACCCCCTCTCGTGGGAAGGGCTGGCGCTCTACTTTAGAGCTGATAAAGTTCCCTCCTTGCTTGCTTGCTCGCTCCCTGAGTCAAGTCTCAAACATCCTCCCTGTCCCCTCCTCAGATGAAGAGCAAGCAAGCTCGGGGAGGGGTCCCAGCTCGCCATCTGCACTCTCCCCCACTCCCCTTCCATCTGGCTGCTTCTAGAAGCTGCGTGTTGCTCCCGATCATCTGGAATAGCCATCGCGGAATCCCTCGAGCTTTATTGCAGCGCAACTGCCAACTGCAAAATGGTTTACTTCCTGCTGGTGATGTGGAAAAAGCCGCAGGAGGCCGCAAGCAGCGTCAGATGATTTAAGAGCAAAGCTGCACCGTTTTCCAACCTCAGCAGAACCCTCCCCTGCTATTAATGAAAGCACAGTCGCGTTTTAGCTCCGTGCCCAGCAGAGGCCACAGAGACGCCAAAACCAGGACCTGTGCGGTAACCCAAGAAGTTTCACATCGTCTCATACACGGTGAGTACGACGAGACGGAAGAAACTGGTGACAAGACGTCACGACACACACGAAGCCACCGGTGCTAACCATCCCCACGCGTTGTGCTGGAGCGGAGATGTGTGCAGGGAAAGCAACACCAGCTCAGACTCCCTGAACATGCTTGAGGCCTTGCTCTGCAGCCAACCTGGCAGATGCTTACCACGGCGTCCTAAGTCAGCAGGAGGTGATCCTGTCCTCCCCAGCCCCCCCTCCCCCCCCCCCCCCCCCCCCCCCCCCCCCCCGGGCCCTGCTTGGAGATGCCACGAAACATCCTCCGCCATTTACTGTCGCTTCTCCAGCTCCGGCCTCTGTGTCAGCTGCCTTGCGAACCAGCGGGGAGCCGGTTCTTCTGCATGCGGTCGGTCAGCCAGTCCCCTGGTCAGCACAGCTGGAGCTCTGAATGCCACAGCAGCTTCACAGATGTCCACGTGACAGAATCGGGGAAATGGGTCTGGGAAAGATAACAACTTGAGCACGACCAAGGAGTGACGCCGGTGTCACCAGCACAGTTGGAGTTAGCGGCCTGTCTCTGTCGCCACAACTAATGCATCCACGGTGAGGGGATGAGGCGGAGCAGATAATGATGGCAGCTGACAAGCCAGAGGCTCTTCCCTGGACACAACCCACGCACGTGCCGGCCCTTCCTCGTAGGCACCTGCCCTTCAGCACCGGACTCCTGGCCGCCTCCCACCCTGGACTGCCGGGGGCTCTCTGCCTCTCCAGGGCCATGCCCCCCATCCCCCCCACCCCGTGACTGGCTGGGTGGCTCTCCGCTGGGGTTTAGGCTTAGACTCAGCGTGTCTGCTTGGGTGTCAGCTACATCTCCCGGCCAGCGTGGCCACCTTTTCTCCGTCCTGATCTGCTTTGCCTTTCCTTCTCTGTCCACCATGTGCTGGAGGGCGGTAGGTGTCTCCACACGTTCAGCTGTGCAGCTCCTGGAGCGTGGCGGCGAGACAGTTGCCCGCACACAGCGCCTTCTCAAGTGAGGGGTTCAGAGTGGAGAGGCCGGGCCTGAGCGCTGAGTGTTCACTCTCCCTCACGCTGGGTGAGTGGCTGGGCTGTTACCCGATGGGTATCCCTGACAGGAAGGAAGCTCCCAAGTGGAAAACAGCTGCCCCCTTTGCCTGAACAAACGCACCGTGAAAAAAAGCCAGCAGGCCAAGGACCCAAGACCAAGGATAGGGCCCAAGAAAGCCCTTAAAAACAATGTGCCAGGAAGTGAAATAAGTCAGACAAGCCACAGCAGCTACCTGTACCCAAAGCTCTCTTGGTTTGAACAAACTGCCCTCCTTATATAAGATGCCAGCGTGGAGAAGAGCTGGTTAAAGGCTGCGTGGACCTCTCTGTTGTACTATTTTTGCTATATCTTGTGAATCTATACTTAGTTCAAAATACAAGCATGAAAAAAGGCCAGACACTAAAAAGTACACAGTGTAATTCCATTTCTATTGCCTTCTAGAACAGGCAAAGCTTCTCTGCGGTGAACAAAATGGGAAAAACAACTTCCTTCGGGAGATAGGAGGAAGAGGATGAACTGGGAAGAGGTAGGAAGAAGTTCCTGCATCTTAGAAACCTGTATCTCCATAGGGGTGTGGGCCATGAGGCTGTAGGTTTTTATCAAAAGTCATTAAACATGCAAGATCTGAGCATCTCACAGAGTGTGGTTATATCCCTCGTCAACTAAGTCAATAAGAGCAAGCTTCATCTGCCATGCTACTTCACACTCAAGCAAAACCTTCCAAAAGACACTTAGTTCTTTTATTCAGTCATCGGTTCTCCAATAAAATTATCTGTAAGAGTCTAAGAAATCGAATCATGAGGATACTGGCGCCCGTTTCACAGGTGTGTGACTTATCTCCAGTAACCACATTTCACGATCTCAAGAGGAAGACTTCCCCAACACAGGATTAAGCCAGAGAAAGAGAATTAACATAGTCCCTTGATCAAGTGTGTGTACTCAGAATGATATGTGCCCTCAATATTGATTCATCTCCACATTTAAAAGCTTCTCAGTATAACTAAAGCAAGACTTAAAGATCTACCAACCACCGGGGTCCAATCTTCAGTTACTAATCCAACGTAAGCCACTGCCTCAACTGGATCCCAAGTATCACTCCTTCTCTTAAACTCCCCACATGCTCGGAGAAGCTGGGGTTCACTCTGAACCCAGAATCCAGGCTGCCAATATCCATGTAACTCCCGCCTTTCAGTTTCAGTTTCTCTGTAGCAGTCTTCTCCGCATAAGTTTTAAAAACCAGAACGACAACAGATCCAAGAGTTGAAACCCAGCTCTACGCCGTCACCTTCATCTCTTGTCATTTGTTGTGGTGGTGGCGGCTGCTGTTTCCAGCAGAAGGGGTCGTTCTCTGACGCCTCCTGTTCAGGAAGTTCCGATCTTAGTTTAATTATTATGTTTTGGGTGGCTACGCACTGATCTAACTTTCCCAGGCCCCCTGGAGAGAGGCGAGCTGCCCTTCAGGATGTGGACGTGTCGCAGGGTGGATGGTCCGAGAGGCCAGCTGCACTGAAGGCTGCCAGCACAGGGTACACCCCGAGAAGACCCAAAGGGAGGCAGTCACCCCAGACACTGGCGAGCTCGGGTCAGCCACAGGAGATGCTGGCTTGAGGGCCTAGAAGCTGTTTAAAAAGTCAGCGTTTAAGTTTATCGCAGCACTATTGACAACAGCCAGGGTATGGAAACAACCCGAACGCCCCCACATGGACGAACGGCTGAAAAAGCTGGGGTTGATGGACGCAGTGGAATATTATGCATCCATCAAAGAAGGCAAACGTCTGTCGTTCGCAGCAACATGGGTGGCGCTAGAAAGAATCGAGCTAGAAGAAACAAGCCGGAAAGAAAACGAGAAATGCGGGATGGTCTCGTTTACAGGGGAGACGGAGGGAAAACAAAGAAACAAGCAAGAGGACAGGAAAGACCTAAAACGGCCAACGGAACTGAGGCCTAGGACAGGAGGGGGGGGTAGGGGGGAGGTTGGGGGAGGGGGACACAAGAGATAAAGATGGTTCGTGGGTGACGGCTTGGTGGGAGATCCTCAGGGTAGACAATGATGTGCGTGCGCACGTGCAGTCAAGAAAGAATAAAATGGATTAAAAAAAAATAACAGCTAAACCAGTGTATCTGTTAATAAGCTATAGCTGAGGAGAGCGATACAGCCACCACTGCACTTGAAACAACAGAAAGTCAGCTTTTATGGAAACAGCTTGAACGTGCTCGACAGATCCTGGGAGACCGGAAGGGGGCGGCCCTCACAACAGGACTGTCCCCCCCCCCCACGTGCTGCCAACAGCAGGGGGGGCCGCCGTGTGCCCTGGGCAGCCAGGGCTGGACATCCCAGCAGCGCAGCTCAAGTCTCCCCTCGTGCACGTGGCTCTCTCTCAACGTTCTGGCCGCTCCTGGCCTCTCCCATCCACAGGGGAGGCTTCCCGCTCTCAGCTCCTCCTCTGCCCCCCACAGCAGGCCTGGGTGCGGCAGCGCTTCGTGGCCACGTGGACGGGAAACAGAGTGGCCACCGATGTCGCGGGGAGCAGCGGCAGCCCTGCCTTCCTCGCCGCGCCTCCTTGTCCCTGAGTCTGGTCTGACCACCTCCCCCCTGGGCGGCTCCGGCTCGGCCTGGCTTCGGGCTGCTGCTTCAAAGGCTGGCGAGAGCCCGTGGCCGGTTGTGCAGGAGACACGACGACCCCTTGCAGCCCTGCCTGCTCTGTGGGGCAGGGGCGGGGGGTGTGCAGGCGGGAGCCACGCGGCTCTGGAAGGGCCGGGGGAAGCTTCCAGGGCAAACAGGCACCGGGTACAGCTGGCCGGGGCTGGGGCTGGGGCCACGGCTGCCGCCCTCCGGCCCTGGGCCAGGCCACCCACCCAGCGGAGGTGAGGGCCACCAGGCCTGTGTCACCACGACCCGGCCGCTCACCTCGTCTGGGGGGAAGATGAAACCGACTTCGCACCTTTAGCATCTTCAGACCCAGCACTTACCTGGATCAGCAGGTGCCCTGCGCCGGGCGCACACTGGCCCCATGTCCGGGTGTTCTCGTTCATCTGCTTGATCAGCTCCACCAACGTCTCCACGGCGCCTCTGCCGACCATTTCATCCAGAAACCCCCGGTCTGCGGAGATGAACTTGAGGGTTCCCGCGCAGTATAAGAAAGCCTCGACGTTGGTCTGCGGGTCTTCGCGTCTCAAGACGTCCAGCAACGATTCTGTCGGAAGATGGATGATTGCACGCGGGTAACAGTGTGAGAGCACTTCTGCGTGCAAGTCCAAGGCAGTGTGCAAACGATGCTGGTGAGGGCCCACGTGCGATTGCTTCTTAAGGAGCACTCACCTGATACCAACAGAAAAGCTCACCTTTACGTTATTGCTGTGCTTTATTATTTGAGAAGCTTGCTTTGCGTTAAGACAGCTCTTTGTAAGAGTAATGGCCGTCGGATGGGATGATTAATACCGAAACGAGAAAGTGTTTTTTAATTAAATGCCACTCCTCCCCTTCCTAACATACCAATTTACTATTAACATACTAACAGACCAAATTAACATACTAACATACCAAAAATAATTAAAAATTTTTTTCGAGTTATAGAGTAACTACTACTGTAAAGCAATGTGTCCCACAGGCCTTTAAGAATATATTTATTGCTGCAAGAATGCTAACATACTAACATACCAATTAACATACTAACATACCAAAAATAGTTAAACTTTTTTTTTCGAGTTATAGAGTAACTACTACTGTAAAGCAATGTGTCCCACAGGCCTTTAAGAACATATTTATTACTGTAAGAATGGGAAATTCTGAACCATGGAAAATATTTTTATCACCACAGGAAGGGCGAGTTCAAATATAGTATCTACCCTTTCCCAAGGAAACTTAAAAACATACATCCAAATCATGCACAATTTCCAGGTTTAAGGTGCCAGCGAGGCCATTCTGATAAGGCTAATGAAGTTCATTTCGCATTTGACTTTATTAGTGTCAGTGTGATGATTTACCAGAAATTCTATGCTTGGTGTACAATTCTTGATTAGTTGATTTCAAATAATCAGACACTCTTTTCTCTACCGACTCTGCCCCCTTTCAGAACTTGCTGGGATAAGAGAAAAATGCTTTATCCTCGGAAGCAAAAAAAAACCCCGAGGACTCAAAGTGGTTACCACGTTGCTGTCTTTCCTCACGTCAGCAAAATTAATCCACAGAATTAACGTCTCTGTAACCATTTAAGCATCTTAACTATTCAAGAGCAGATCAAGAATTAGACACTCATAGGTAGGTAGTCGGGAAGTCCGTGAAATTTCTCCGTCTCCGTATTTCACACACAGCTGAGACATTTCGCTGCCGGGTTTTTACAGCAGTTACAGATGTCGTCTAAGTTGTAGTCATCCCTATCCAATCAAAAGGCCAAACTTCCACTCAAGTCAGATGTGTTTCTCTCTAACAGGAGTGACTTTGGAAACAGGGAGCGCTTGGCAAAATCGCATCATGTTGCCGCAGCATTTGGAGAACAATAATAGCTAATTATTCTGTGAGCCACGGGCAGATACATTAAACAGAACGTGGGCAACACCGAGGAGGGCAGGGCAAAAGCCAGAGCCACACAATGCGGGTGTGCCATTGGGCACCAGCTCGCCCGGCTGTCAGTCATTACGACTCTGTTTTCCAGACTGTTCACTGACACTCAAGGGTGACACTGGCTACATGGTGGCTTGAGGGCTACTCACCCAGAATGCCGTCACTCTGGATCAGAGAGTCGTTCTTCTCATCCCTGCTAATCTTAAATATAAGTTTGCAGACACTGAGAAGATTCTTCCCACTCACTTTAAGCTGCGGAGAAAGAAAAGACTTATATTTCTACGCAGAGGGAGGCATAGTTTGAATATAACAGATAGCCTTTCTCAAGACAACTCAAAAACATCCATCCAAGCAACACACAATGACTAGGTTTTGGAGGTAACCTAGGCGATTCTGTAAAGTTCAACCTGCCTATATCTCACTGAGTTTTATTAATGTCAATGTGATATGTCACAGGCCATGGTCTTTCAACACAAGCCTGTGTTTATAGAAACACAAGAGTGTTTCTGTAACAAAGAAAAGGCCTAACGCTGTCAACTTCGAAGTTTAGGCTACCAGTTCGTCAGATACGGTATTGAATGAACTCACTTAGAGTTAATGCAATATAAATGCTCTTTGGAGAAAGCACATTTTAAAGATAAGCATTTATTTCTTGCTTCATAAACCCTCATACTTTATGTGACATTACTTTTTAAAAAAAGCATATCAGGAAAAAAATGAGAACGACGTTGATAAACTTTAATGGAACAATTACTTTGAAACACAAAGAACGTTGAATAGTAAAATATATCAAGTCAATTTAGAAAAGAATATATAGTAGAGGTGAAAGAAAGAGCGAAAATACATTTCTCTCTATCATTTGTCTAACAGAAAACCTTAAAAGTGATAGCCTTTGGTTGCATAATGCTTATTATCTTTAAAGATGACTTCTGGAATGTTCTGCAATAAATATTATTCTGCAATAATAACATTAAGAAGTTTAATGTTATCTTCTAAATCAAACAAAAATAGTCAAGTAAATTAGGCATAGGTCTAATAAACGTATAGTTTGTTTTGTTTTGTTTTTTGAGACCAAGTCTTGCTTTGTTGCCTGGGGAACCGCAGGCTTACGTTGCCTGGGGAACCACAGACTCAAGCGATCCCCAGCCTCAGCCTCCCAGGTAGCTGGGATGACAGGTGCACACCACCACGCCCAGCTATTTTTTGAGACTAGGTCTCGCTATGTTGCCTCGAGTGGGTCTCGAACCTGCGGACTCAAGCGATTCTTAGCCTCGGCCTTGCTTCTGTAGGCTGCGATTAAAGGCGCTCGCCACTGTGCCCAGCCTAATAAAAGTATAGTTTTTAAAAATCCACACAGTATAGGAGAACAGACTAAACCAAGTGGTCTCGATTAGCTGTGTACTTACCTTCAAGCCACAACATGTAAAAAGGTCTTAAATGTTCGGTGTTAAGAAAACGTTTAAGGAGCTGAGGAATGTGACATCGAGCAGTCACAAGAAACAGGACTGTGAACACTGCACCAAGAAGAAAGACCTGGAAAGTCCCCCATCCCCTGGGACTAGGACCCGCACTCTGCTAGGCCATAAAGCAGGTGGAAATGCAGGCAGGGGGATGTCTGGGCAAACACACACATCTGTGCAAGAAGGGTGGCCGACGCCTCATGGCAAATATTTCAGTTCTGTCAATGAGTGAGTTTTCCGCTAATTCCAGTAAGAGATGATGGAAATTGCCACATGCATCTGTGTTGGGCCCTAATCTCTCCCGGCTTCCTCTTGTGGACCCAGCACGTGCTCTCAGCTGGGGGGACTCAGAGATGAAGGCGCTGAGCCCCCGCTGGGGATGGGGGTGTGCAGGGTTTCCTGTGCAACACCCTGTAGATTGCTCCCCTCCCCGCTCCTGGAGCTTTTCCTTGGTTTCCCCAAGAAACCCTGCACATGTGGAGCTGTCTTCCCCATCCTGCTGCTGTTCAGACAGGCAGCACCCGGACCTGGATGGGAAATGCCGACTCTTGGGTCCCACCCAGCCGCCCGCCCGGGAACCTGCATTTCACAAGCTCCCAGGCCAGCACAGCTGTGGGGCCTCAAAAGTGCCACGTGGTAGAACGAGAGTCCATCTGTGCTCCAGGGAGAACAAGGAAACGAGCACTGAAAAATATTATTGAAAACTCCAGATAAAAAGCTTGCAAAGGAAAACAGAAAACAACCCCTGTATTGGGGGAATATATTTTGTCTTCAGTGGTGGGGGGATGTGTTTTATCAGTTTACTATTCCCCACTACACTGTGCACGTCTGAGATCAAAGCCATGATTTCTCTGTGATATACATACATACATACATATATATATAGAGAGAGAGAGTTACACAATTAAACTTACTGAATAAGTGAATGAATGCCTCGCTAACCTCACTCCTCACCAACTCTGTTTTTAGTAAAAATTGACAAAGGGAAATAAACTGATATCAGAGATTTATATATAAACAGACACTGTTTCCAGATCTGCTATAACAGGTCTATTTACATTCAAAGTACATTCCTACACCACCTCCTTTGAGAACTATGAAGTGAGGACTTTCCGACATGGAAAGGTATTACAACCTCAAGTCACACGCAAGAACTGTACCCGCCTTTGTATAACACAGCTCTTTCCTCCATCTCTGTCCATTCCCTTTGCTTTATCTTCCCTCCAGGATACCCCTCCATCCCCTCACATCCACTACCACCCCCACTACAGCAGGCAAGTGTTATTTTATTCCCTTGTATTCCAGTGTCAAGAATCCCTGGCACAAAGTAGGTTGTTGTACTGGGGTAGTTACTTCTTATGTTAAAAAATAGTAGTCTTCTCTGTTTAAGGCAGATTTGGAACATGAAAGACAAGTTTAAAAACATGTCTACTCCCACCGATGTGCATTCACTGTTGACATACTGCTACTTCTTTTCTGTTTTCAACTCTTGAGGGTTTTATAGGGCACTAGGAGTTTTATTTCTCCTCCTGAATACACTTGCATTCATATTGCATGTGTATTTGTAAGCTAAAGAAAAAAAATCTTAATATAGTTATCAACCAACGTGACTTCAACTAATTAAAAAGCTTAACATCGATGGGTAAATTTTTGTAAGACCTTTCCACACAAAAACTAAAATTAAAATAGCTGTCTGGCAAACTCCCACTTAGCCAAAGAATACAAGAAACCAGAACCACTCACACGCTCTCTGGATTTTGTAGACTCTACAGAACCTCAACTGTCTGAATCAGAATGCTAAGCTGGTGGATCAGCTGGGTGTGGCAGAAAGCACAGATGACATGAAACATTCCTTGGCCTCACATATCCTTAGGTTTTTGCTTGTTGTGTTTCTTCTCCTGCATCTTTTAAAGCGTGGTACAGTGGCCTGTCACCAAGGCCGAAGAGAGTCCCATCTCCCTGGAATGTCGGCTTTGGAGTTGATGACCTTGAAGTCCTTCTAGGCCCAGTGGACCTGGAGTTAATAGAAAGGATGCCCCACTCACCTGTGCAGGCTCTGGCCCCCACCCAGCAAGGACACAGCCGCAAGGTCATCATGAACACAGGTCAGAATATGCTCTCTGCCTGGTAGCTCACTTAGCCTTTTGCCCTAGTTAAGTTGCGCCACGTAGAGAACGCACTTGAACGGCCCTTTTCATAAGCATGAGAGTAAGTTCTCTGCAAAGCTTGAATGAATGAATCCATGGCGTTTTTTCCTTCTTTCTTCTGTTTTCTTTTTTGGGGGGGGCGAAGGGGGGTTGGGGTGGAGGGTGCAGTAGCCTTGGTGGAGCAGAATGTACAGGATGAAAAGCTACAGACAAGCTCCGGGCAGCTGGGGTCCTGCTTTTGGCCTCATACCTGGGCTCTCCCGGGCAAACCCGGGCTCCAGAGGGAACTCGGTTCACAAGCCCAGGTCTTCGCATCACTACTTACTATCTCTGACTTTGAATCCTCCTTGTGATCGATGCTTGCATGCGGACGGGTCAGTTATCACCAGCCAGAGGAGATGAAAATACTACCGAGGCCATGATGTCAAAGAAATCCTCTTCCCCAGTGGACGACTGTTTTTAAAAAGAGGCTGCATGGTGAGGAAGGCAGACGACGAGCTAAGAACGTGGCTGCTCTGAAAATGGCAGAGAATCTGCAGCCGGACACTCTGCCTCAGGAGCGACATGGCGGCAGGACCAGCAGACACACTCACCACGCTGCCAGGATGCCAACACCACCCCGCACGCTTCCCTTCGGAGGGTAAATGACTTGCACCACGGCATCCGCACACCAGCTTTTACGGACGCCAGGCCAGCAAAGCTCCACTCACGGCCCTAGCGGCGCTCTTAGGAGGCTTCAGCTACCGTGTCTTATACTTTGGTCCCAACTGTTTATGGCCGTGACAGCAAACGGCTCCCCCCACACAATGAGACCATTGTGTCCCTGTGGACTTGCATCTGCTGGGCGGCCTCGACTTCCAACACCTCCCAGGATTCCCCCCTTGGACCACTCTGCCCGGACTCTGTGCAGCTGCCTCTGTCTCGTGCTGGGGCACGACGCACCTGGCCACCGGGTCTGCGGCCAAAGTTCACGCAGGTTATTGATTAAATTGCCAGACAGAATCAAGTGCCTGGCGCCGGCCCCTCGCACAGATCTCCCGGCCAGGTACCTGAGCCACTGTTCTGAATGTGTTTGCCTGTTGCCCATGGTTTTAAAGACCCGACCCCCAGCCCAGACGGGCCCGTTGACCCAGACGTTTTCACAGCTCTTCAGCTGGTACCTCTTAGGTCATGGCTGGAGGCCAGTTCCAGACCTTTATTCCTCCCCCCCCGACCCAAGAGCCTACTGAATATGCTGCATTTCCCATCCCAGCTGTCACAGTGACCAGGAACGCATTCAACACAGCGTGCAGGCACCACAGAATCTACCAGACCAGAGGAAAGAAGAACTTACTGCTAGGATAAGTTTGGCCAGTTTAAGGCTGAGCAAGTCTGAACCAACGTCAACTAGTTTATAGAGGGTCTTCAGGAGAACACTTCTTCTCTTAAATTGACTTCCAAGCATGCGTCCTTCCTCTAAAGCGTGCTGGAGCTGAGTGCATGCAGCAATGGCCACCTCAATGCTTTCTTCTGTCAGGGCAAAGAGAGCAAAGCAGTGCTTACTAAAGGCGGCCCGGTGTTCAAGCGCATCAGACAGAGCCAGCGCGAGCCAGCATCCCACTGCTAACCCGACCCTCCAGACTGCTGGTCTACCTTCTTTCCTTTGATCATTTCCAGCGACCTGATGGTTCTTCCCCCCACCTCTTCCCACGGACTGTTACCGTCGCTCAGTCAGCTCGTCTAGAACAGTCTCTGGAGCAGCCGGAGCTGCACCCATGTCAGGTGGTCACCTTTGTCCCAGATGTCCCCCCCCGCCACCCCCGCCCCCC